>JASTWR010000583.1:0-85000 GCA_030770355.1 Harpagoxenus sublaevis | reverse complement strand
CAAACGACCATCCAAGGTCAAATCATTGCCACCATCTTATGTCCCCCTTGAAACCATACGACTTTTGTCTAAAACATTTTTTGATTACATTGCAATTTTTCATGTTATTCAGCTGTCTAAGTTAAAATGGGACACCCTGTATATACATATATATATATACATATATATATATATATATACAGGGTTTCTATAGTCCATTGCCACCCCTATATTTCGGAATGGAACCCCCTATATTGTAATATATCATTTGAAAGGGCATAAAAAAAGAAAATTTCTGGCGCAAACCAGAGGTCGATACGTTGATACGTTCGGGAGTTACTTAGGGTCAAAAATTGGCTTTTTCGAACTTTGACCCTAAATAACTCCCGAACGGATCAACGTATCGACCTCTGGTTTGGGCCAGAAATTTTCATTAAAAAAAAGTATAAGTTGCGTTATAGAGAATATTTGAACAAATGCATAAGCTTAAATATACAGATCGGAGATAGAATATAAATGCATAGAAGCAAGAGTAACATGTGGAGGCCCTCGTAAAATCGAAAAAAAATACGAGTTATTCATAAAGATCGGATATTTATTCATTATTGTATTTAAAAAATGTGTTTTAAATTAGGCGATATTGAGTGAATATATGTAGATGCGTCAAATAATCACTAGAGGGAACAAAATATAGTAAGATAAGTTTTCACAATCTTTAAGAAATAAAAGATTTTCTCAATAAACTGCGATTATGTCAATAAAAATTGAAACATAATAATAATATATTTTTATACGTACTCATGTAGCGAAGCTCGTGATAAATAGGATTATTAGTTTGCTAGCGGTTACTTTGCATGGTGATACTGTTCTGTTCAAAGTCAGGAGAAGGAGTTTTTGACATCTTTGCGAAATGTAGCACCAATTCGCCCTGCAGCTATTATTTGAAATAAAGTAAATTGTAGATTAAAACCATTAAAACGATTAACAGTAAATTCGGCAAGTATTTGTATTTATACTAGGTTTTTATTTTTCCATTAAAACATATAAAAAAGCTGCTTTCAAAATCTATTATTTGTTTCGCTTTATATGCGTTATATATGAAGGAATTGCAAAAGGAGAAAATCCGAAAAAATCAGGAATGCAAACTAGCAGAATTAAAAATTAAAATGTGCAGTTATATAAACGTGCAATTATTTATAACAATTATAAATGAGAAAATATTTAAACCAAATATTTTAACTCAAGACTTTCTTGATTGTTTAAAAAAAGAAAGAAATTAGGAAAATGGAGTAATTCAACTATATGAAGGTATTCGAATAAATTTCCAGTTTTTTTTACATAGATTTATACAGAAGACCCTGTTCCAGTACAGAAATTCAGCTTGCCAGTAATAAAGAAACGAAAAAATTAATTGTGCAATATATACATACTGACGGGTCCGACAATGTCATTCGCGTCCTTGGCAAAATTCATCAACACTTAAAATGTATATTTAACTGCTCTCTATGTTTCTTTCGACTGACGTGCTAGTTTGACGAAATTTCAAACAGCGGTTATTGAAGGCAATTACTAAATATAATTTATTTTTTCAAATTTTTCGTCGTCGTCAAACCAACGAAAATCTTTGTTTTATTCCAAAAGTATTTGTAATATAAAAAAGAAAAATTGATATGTACTTGTATACCGAATAAACCAACGATAATATTTAAGTTCAGATTGAATAGAAATATCTTCGTGTACGCGACACTGGCAGGAATGGTGGAATATCTCGCGGCGCGCGGTGGCTAGGTATTGGGAATGGCTAAACTGTGATACGCTATCTGGTGGCGAAAATCAGAACCCAAAAGAGTAGGTTGCCGGCTGCCACATAAATAAATCGAATTGACGAATTATAATACACCCAATGTAATTAGTAAAATTTTATGTACAAATTATTTGTATAAATGTTATAAAGTGTATAAGAATCAATTTGTTTTAATTTGATTGATTAAAAGTTACTTTAAAAAAGATTTGATCAAAATTATCCATACATATGCTTGTACAAAGCTGAGTTCTGGTTGTTGGTAATAAGAAGTTCATTTATTTCTTTTCTTTGTTCTTTCGTTAACGTAGCAATGTATTCTTTCTTAAATTTTTTATTTAAACATTCGTGTTCATCTAATGGGCTTGGCGTATATTTATCCATAGATTTTGCATGTGGCATTTTCCACAAGCATTTAGTATCAGTACAAGATACTAAATCCAAATCATTAACATCCATTCTGAAAAAAAAATTATCTTTGGTATGGGCAAAAATAATTGCAAAGAATTGGTTAAATAATGTCAATACTGTCATGCTACTTCAATTTTAAAACAGATACTGTAAACAAAAATATTCTTCTTAGCTTTTACATATAACTTAAAATTAATTTAATATTTTTTTAAATTTACAATAAAGAAGCATAATTTATATCATAAATTAATTAATAAGGCTATCGAGAAGAAAGTAATAATAAACTAACCTATTCAGATGTAGGAAAACAGCCACACTATGTTTGCATTTTTTACTTAATCCGGCTTTGCAGGAACATTTTATATCTAAAATTTTCCCAGCAGAAGAAATTGATCCAGTAATCTCGTGAGGATTACTTTTTAAATTCGAAGTTTGCAAGCAAAATGCAATGAAACGAATACAATCAACATCAACACTTGTTTTACCGCAAAATATAACATGACTTGCATTTAATACTCTTTCACCTTCAACAAAATTGCGGCATGAAGGCATCGAATTGGTAAAATTGCATATTTCACTTATGGGCAGTCTCATTTTAACTTCAATCTTATAAATACGCACATACGTCGTATTGTACAGTGACAAGTGACCTACTCTCTCCGGCCATCTTGCCTTGATGACGTCACGACCGCCAATCCCAATAGGGTAACTCCGGTATTTACGCCGCGCGGGGTTTTATGCCGCAGAAGTCAGAAAAAATAGAAGGAAGGAAGGTAATTTGATCGCAATTACTCTGTTATGTGCCTTTATGCCATCTTAGTATTGTGTTGTAATTTTAGTCTTTTATTGTTAATATTAACGAAACTGTCGTAATTAAGTTAAATCGATTTCTCAATGTAGTAAGTAGCGCGATCATATATTACGACCTACGTAAAATGATTACTGTAGGGAATGTAAAAGGTTTAATGGTTATTTCATGATATATAAAGTGTAGAGGAATAGTAAAGTATGGAATACAGCAAAATACAAGTGCATAGCTCTTGTATTGTTTGTTTAGCTTGATATCTTGTATATCTCACCTGTTTAGGATATACGGCATTTTTAGCGTGCGGGATTTATGCCGTACCTACAGACAATCTATAGTCAGAAGGCAACATATTGTTCTTTTTCTTTCTTTTTTTGGATTGTATAACAATAACTTTTAATGCATTTATTGTTCGTCTATTTTCTTTGTAAAATTTTTCAGTTTTATAATTTATTTATCATTCTTATACGATACCTTAATAAACTTTTTACACACATTTTATAAGTTATTATGACATCTTATTGCCTTATTTATAAACATTATTTGTAATTTTTTATAAGGAATATATTTTACCTATAAATGTCATATATTCCACCCCTATGGGATATATGGCAAAAATGCAAGGGTTTCTAAAAGTTTTTTTTGTTAAATATTTTATATTTCTATTTTTTTATAGTAGTAGACGGTCTAAAGTTTTTATTGGTATAATGCATTTGCCTTAAACATATTAAATAGTACCTGAAAAATTAAGTTTTTCTTAGCTGCGGCGTATATACCGGAGTTAACCTATACATATACAATTATACATAAACGCTGCGCGCGCGCGCACCGCGAGACACCATTTCTGCCGGTCTTTGTATAATACAATGTAGGTAGGTACATTGTTGCTGGATCTGTGCCCTTTTGGGTTACCTATCAACAAGCGCTAGGATTTCAGGACGCGTAGCTCCTTTTAAGGGGATCCTGCAGTCGTATGATTTACCGACATTATCGTTTTTCGATGGATCTTTTAATTGGCTTTATAAAATTGCAAAAATTTTTTACAGAATTAAAGTACGCACAAAAATCTATGTTACACAACCGCGATTTTACATCAAAAACACCAAAAAATTAAAAATATTACTTATTTCGACACATATACAGCTGTCACTTGACGACAATATTTGCTTAAAACAAAAATTCTGCAGTTTATACATACATAATGTTTATCATGTAACTTTGGGAAAACATGTAGGAATAATATCGTGCAAGTAGAAGTAAGATTCAATGCGTACAAAAAAAAATCCATCGAAAATTTATTTTAGTAATGCAAATACGTAAGGACCTAAGATTTATGCGTCGAGCATAATCGCATAATTTGTAAAAACCTATTGAAACAAACTCTTTTCACTATTCTAAGTGTTGGGACACCAGTAGAACCCGATTATTTATGCGCACAATAACGCATAATTGAGACCTTTCGCAGCATAATGTCTAAGGACCTAAGATTTATGCGTCGAGCATTATCGCATAATTTGTAAAAACCTATTGAAACAAACTCTTTTCACTATTCTAAGTGTTGGGACACCAGTAGAACCCGATTATTTATGCGCACAATAACACATAATTGAGACCTTTCGCAGCATAATGTCATTTTCCCGCATAATTTCGCATAATGTTGCCAAAACACCGTATTTTCATCATAATCATGATGTTATATCTGAATCAGTTATTAAAGAAGCCAAAGCTACCATTCCTATCTTTTGAGACGTTCCCTTGTCGCAGTTTCTTGTTATGTATGCTATATTTACAGATGAAATGAAAGACGCCCTTACACGGTGCGATTCAAATAAAGTTGATCTTGTTACTGAAGTGCTTTATGGGATGCTGGCCACAAATTTTACCTTTGCTTTACAGTGTTTGCAAGTTATACATTGTTCAGTGTCAAATGTTGATGCAGAGAGAGCTTTCTCTGCGTACTCTGATATTGTAACCCCCAAGAGATGTAATCTCAAGGCTGAGAATGCCGAAATTATGTTGTCACTTTATTTTGGGGATGATCTAAATTGTGATTAGTACTGATTTGTGTAAGACTTAAGAGAAAAAAATCTGATTTTTTGTTTTAAGAATAATAATTAATAAGGATAGCTTTTTTATTTATTTTATGGGAGAAACCCAACCAAAGTTACTTAAAATCCTAAAGAGTATTTTATATGATTGTAATAATATGCTATCACTAGTCTTTTTAAATGTGATTTATTGTTCTTCTATTTTAAGATTTTTAACAAGCTTGTGCAAACATAGCATAACATTATTTTTCTTTGTGTCAAGATCAGACATAAAAAAATTTAGAATCTAGTGAATTCTGGTCACACTTCTGTACCTTTATTTTTCAGGTAAGTTACTAGGTATTGCTTGTGTTGTATCTCTAGATACTTTTAGTTTATTTTATGTTCTTTATTGATTAAATTTTATAACAATTATAACTCAAATTAGAAAACTGTTCCATGCATATTTCATATTTAAATTTAATTTTTTTTATTTAATAAACTGCCTCTATATAGATAAGATGGATTATTGTATCTGTATTTTGATTTCTTATTTTCCTCGACCCTCAGTGTACTCATTAAACTCTATCTCTGCTGCTAGACAGTGGTTTGTCCCAAAAGCAATAATGGTATTTAAAGTACATACTAAGAAACAAGATCATACACACTAAAATTCAGCTTATTTTAGACCGCATAATTTAGCATAATTTCAATAAAATTTCTATAAATCTTAGGTCCTTACAAATACGGATGCAGAATAACAAGAAGAGCAGTGTTGCGTGCAACAGTAGTTGCCGGATTTTGTCAGAGATGGCGCTGCTGCAATCTGACAAGGACAGATATATCGTATAGGTATCCGTTAGACAAGGACAGGTATAGTTCGGTAACACAGAAAACATAGAAAACGATCGAAATTATCGATTATTTTTAGTTCCGCGCTAGATGATGGCGCTTTCACGTTGGAATTCGCCTGTCACTGACTAAGTTTCCACCGAGGGTTCGAACCGGGTCAGAATCGGGTTAGAGTCGGGTCAGAGTTGGGTTGACTTGCCTGTTTCCACCGAACCAGTGTTACACCAGAGTTACACCAGGGTTGCGGCCAGGTTGAACGTTACCAACTGTACAAAATGTCAACAGTAGCTTGAAGGTTGTGTGACTATCAGAACATTTAAAATATTATGGATCCGAGAGCCATAATATTAGTTGCTCAGTACCAAAGTAATATGCATAAATTATTTCTCATATTACAAACTCGACAGTATGAAGTAAAACGTCTTCTGGAAGACTTATGTATAAACTCATTTATCAAATTGGCAACACTACTGTAACGCTAACTCAACTCTTGTCGTTTCCATCGAACCTCATTTAGACCCTACCTTAAAATTTCGTTGGGTAGAGTTCACGTTCGAGTTTGGTGTTTCCACCGCAAGAGAGCTCACCCAAACCCGATTCTGACCCGACTCTGACCCAGTACGAACCCTCGGTGGAAACTTAGTCACTGCAGGATCCCCTTAAGGACATATCGGAGGACAGAGTTTGCTTAATAAAAAAAGATGCTTTCACTGATTGTGAGTCCTACTTTTTTTAAAAGTTTGTAAAAAGGGTCACCTTGTACCTAAGCACGAAGGTAATTGCTGACATGTAAGAGCCAATGTTTTCCTCTTGTGTATATTAATCATTATAGATATATATTTTCATATTTTCGCGCACACAATTGCAGAGGCTGTCAACTCTCGATGTTTTTTCGTGCATTTTTATTTCATGTACAATTACAATAAATCATCGAAACATTACGCGTTTTCTCCAGCACGCAAAATTCCTCTCATACGTATAATTTGTATCTTGAAATATTTGGATGAATGCACGGTGCGGTCTAAAAGTTTTAGGTCTGAATTATTTATCGCTTTCCTAGTGATACCATGTACTAGAACGTAGTAGAACTACGTAGTAGAAACCTTCCTCGACACATGTGCCAATGGGCGTTAGTGTGATTTCAGTAGTGATTAAGACCAGACGTTTGGAACAATCTTTATTAGTTAGCCTTTGTCACAACCGTGAGATGGATGTGAAGGAAGAGCAACGGGCCATCGGAAAATGTTTGACTGAAAAAGGCATCTCCGTAAGCCTTTTGAAACAATCCAACAGTTTCGAAGCCGACAAATCAGCTTTGCAACAAAATTTTATCGCCACACGTTGCTCTTCCTTCACATCCATCTCACGGTTTTGACAGAGGCTAACTAATAAAGATTGTTTGAAACGTCTGGTCTCAATCACTACTGAAATCACACTAACGCCCACTGGCACATGTGTCGAGGAAGGTTTCTACTACGTATTCTACTGCGTTCTGATACATTACAATAGCATTACAAGGAAAGCGGTAAAAAATTCAGTCCTAAAACTTTTGGCGAAGAAAGAAAAACAGAAATTACAAAGAAACAAGAAAATTACATATACGAGTAATATATCATATTTTTATTGCACTAAAGAGATGTATTTTAACTTTACGATATTGAATAAATACTTAGATGCACCAAATCATCACTGGAGAGAACGAAACATAGTAAGATAAGACAGAGATGTTTTTACAACCTTCAAGAAGTAAAAGATGTTCTTGGTAAACGGCAATATTATAACAACAGAACTTGAAAATGTATTAATATAAATTTATAGTTACCGTAGCAAAGTTTTCAATGGATAAAATTACTATTTTGCCAGCGGTAATTTTGCATGGTGATACCGTTCTATTCAAAATCAGGAGAAGCAGTTTCCGACATCTTTCTGAAGTGTAATACCAATTCGCCCTGCAGCTACAATCGAAATAATATAAATTAAGATTAAGGCAAGATAATATAAATTAAGGGGGTCCTGCAGTCGTATGAATTACCGACATTACAGTTTCTCAATGGATCTTTTAATTGGCTTTATAGAATTGCAAAAATCTTTTACAGAATTAAAGTACGCACAAAAATCTATACTAGACAACCGCGATTTTATATCAAAAACGCTAAAAAATTAAAAATATTACTTATTTGGACATATACAGCTGTCACCTGACGACAATATTTGCTTAAAACAAAAATTCTGCAGTTTATACATACATAATGTTTATCATGTAACTTTGGGTAAACATGTAGGAATAATATCGTGCAAGTAGAAGTAAGATTCAATGCGTACAAAAAAAGATCCATTGAGAAAAAATTTTAGTAATGCAAATACGGATGCAGAATGACAAGAAGAGTAGTGTCGCGTGCAACAGTAGGTGCCGGATCTTGTCAGAGATGGCACTGCTGCAATCTGACAAGGACAGATATATCGTATAGGTATCCGTTAGACAAGGACAGGTATAGCACGGTAACACAGAAAACATAGTAAACGATCGAAATTATCGATTATTTTTAGTTTCGTGCTAGATCGTGGCGATGTCACGTTGGAGTTCGCCTGTCACTGCAGGATCCCCTTAAGGATTAATGGAAACTCTGCCAAGTATTCATATATTTATCCTACGTTTCTATCTTATCAACCAAACAGAGAAAAATACAAAATCTGTGTTTTGATTAGTCTTGTATGTGTTACATATAAAAGAATTACAATTATATCAGGAACGTATAGTTGTAAGCACACGATTATTTATAACAATTGTAAACACGCCAAGAGCATAAAAAACCGTACTTTTCGACTCAAAAGGTTTCTTTGATGGCATAAAACAAAGAAAAAAATTAAGGAATGATAATTAGATTATATAATGTCTTGAATAAATTTGTAATCTTACATAGACTCGTATGGAAGGACGCTGTAGTCCAGTAGAAATTGAGCTTGCCAGAAATGAAGATAGATAGTAACGGGCCCAGCGATGTCATTTGCGCTCTTGTCGAAATTCATCAGTACCTAAAATGCATATTTCACTGCTTTCGTACTCCTTTCGGCTGTCGCACTAACTAGTCAAAATTTCATACCGCGGTTGCCGAAGATAGTATTATTTTTTTAAATTTTTTGTTTGTTGTTTATAAAAAAAATACTTGTTTACTCCGAAAGTACTTTGGATATAAAAATAAAATTGATACGTACTTGTATACCGGCTAAACTGCCACCGATCATATTAAAATTAAAATTTATCAGAAATATCTTCGTATACAAAAACTCTATGTGTTCCGCAAATCTGTAACATATAAGGGCACTAAACGATTATAATTGATATGTATATCTAAATATCAATATAGACGGTAGAAATGTGGGTAAATATCTATAAAAGGTCCAACCTCACCGATGACCTTGACCTTGACATATGACATACGAAAAAATTTTGGTGGGGAAAATTATTTAAAGCAGTGAATTGTTGGTATATTGAAAGGAAAGTTATTTAAAGCAGAGAATAGTTGGTATATTGAAAAGTATATACACAATTTTGTGTATTAGAAAGCGTGAATACAAGTATTCTCTGCTTTAATAATGGCAAAAGCATGTTAAAGCTTTGTTAAAGCAGATAATAGTTGGTTATTGACAAAACCTATAGGTTAGTGATGCGCTTTACAAGTATGTGCTTTGTATCAACTATTCTCTGCTTTATCAAAAAGTATGTTCAATATATTAACGATTTACTGCTTTAAATGACTTTTCTTTCAATATACCAACAATTCACTGCTTTAAATAATTTTCCTTCGTTCATATGGTAACATCTTTAAGCCATACGCTTATCAATATGTTTAAAATAAAAAGTTTGATTTTTTCGTAATGAATATATTTTCTAGGAAATTTTCTTTTTAAGATTCAATGAAAAAGTTTCGTAAGATTGCGGGGGAAATGACACAAAATGTACGCTTACGAATACATATGTATATGAGCATCCAAAAGATTATCGTTAAGAAAAGTTTTTATAATTTTATAATTGTACACACCTGCATAAAATGTCATCAGATACTGTCCATACTTTGTATGCCGTTGCAGAATAATCCTTTCTACATCTACATTTATTGACAACCAATCCTTTTGTATTATGTCAAGACAAGTCTTTACCTAAAGACATGCTCGCGTATTTCTTGCTATTGTAACATATTTTCGCACTAAAGTAATTGAGAGCTAATGCAATACCGAAAATTCGTCACTTACTTTGTCATTATTTAACATCATGACTAATATTTTAAAGCTGAATATTATACTGATCATTATTGATGGCACACATTCAAACACGTCATCGAGAGTTATCGAGCTGATTAGTAAGTAAAGTATCTGTGTAAGAATGACAGTGAAGTAAAATGCAATGACGAATTGATCATGTTTAGAACTTACAAGGTCACACACACACACACACACACACACACACACACACACACACACACACGCACGCACACACGCACACACGCACACACGCACACACGCACACACGCACACACGCACACACGCACACGCGCACACGCGCACACGCGCACACGCGCACACGCGCACACGCGCACACGCGCACACGCGCCTCGCGCACACGCGCACACGCGCACACGCGCACACGCGCACACGCGCACACACGCACACACGCACACACGCACACACACACACACACACACACACACACACACACACACACACACACATATATATATTATATATTTATAATGTCACATGTACGAAGAATGTTTTCAAAGTTCTGGAAATCGCGCCGGGATAAAAGACCCCTCAAAAGTTTTTCGAAGACAGTCTAAGAAAAATGGTTTCGCGCTGGGATGTGTTCAGCTAAATGCGCGAACTATGTATTAAGATAAATAATAAATACATATTAAGAAACTACAATGTAATGTTGATAAAAAGGTGTAAAATAAAAATAAGATTTAGAGCACAATTCCTAGAACTTTAGAGACATTTCTCATACAACTAATATTTACGTTCTTTTGATTAATTATTTGAAAATTTATCTTACATACTTGTTTTCTGTTTTCTTTCTGTCTTCTGATTATGTAAATGTTATACATGTATGTGTACACTTTAAAAAATTAATTAAATTAAACAGGCGTGTGCGTGTATCTGTGTATATTTGTTCATACAGTTGGTTGGATAATTGCGTGTATCAATATGTTAGATTTTTGATTGTTTAAAGAAAGAAAACATACACAATCAATAACTTTGCAGCATATTAAACAGATTACAACGAATACTTTTCCTGTAAAGTTTTCAATGTATATACCTGGGGTATCATAATACTAAAGCAGAATGCAAACAACGGCACGAAACACATATATCTGTCGCGACGACTATGATATGGCCATAATCCTGAGATGGTCAGGTATAATCTTAGAACAGCGTATCGGTTTTGCCCAACGTCTTTCTTGTCGATCATTTTTCAGAATAGGAAGATTGCGGACTACATCAACTATTCTATATGTGTTCGACAAACTGGGAGATTATTTATCGATTCCTTTCATTTCCTATTTGGCAATAGCATCGTAATTGCACTGTAGAATAAGTGAGTGATTATTTACCCGTGTTTCAATCCTTTTCTCTTTACATTTTTAAAGCTGTTTTGTTATCGCTTCTTTCTGAGGAAATATTTTCTTTTGCTTTCATGTTTCGTGTTAGCAGTAGCACGTGTATTTTGCGAACTTATAGTTTCAAACGCGAATCCTATATAATGAACACTTTCGTTTTATCTCGTCTCGGAAATGATTGAACTTTATATTGCTTTCTAACTACATCAACTATTCTATATGTGTTCGACAAACTGCGGGAGATTATTTATCGATTCCTTTCATTTCCTATTCGGCAATAGCATCGTAATTGCACTGTAGAATAAGTGAGTGATTACGAGTATTTACCCGTGTTTCAATCCTTTTCTCTTTACATTTTTAAAGCTGTTTTGTTATCGCTTCTCTCTGAGGAAATATTTTCTTTTGCTTTCATATTCCGTGTTAGCAGTAGCACGTGTATTTTGCGAACTTATAGTTTCAAACGCGAATCCTATTTAGTGAACACTTTCGTTTTATCTCGTCTCGGAAATGATTGAACTTTATATTGCTTTTGAACGATTAAAAAAACGAAAAATAAGTAGCACAGGCGCTGAACGATGTGAGAAGATACTTGATCATCTTGTTGTTGTTACTTCAACGTAATTTAACATAGCTCAATTTCTATAAACTTTGAAATTTATAGGATGCCGGATTTAAGGGGTCGTCTCACTTTGAACGCTCGAAAAATTCGCTATTTTTATGAATTTTTTTTGGCAATACTAATGCAGATAATTGAATAAATGTTTTTTGTACTTATTACGCATGCTTTAAACAACAAAACATATTTTTTGTAGAATTTTTAGTCAAGTTTATTTAATTGAAAATACAAAAATGCAAACAAGTAAAAAAAAAAGGTTGGTCCACTGCGGGCATTGTAACTGCTTGTAGAATCATCTGAAACAAAAAAACAAAAAAGATTCTTGATTAGTATGAGTGTCGCTATAGTATGAACCTCCAGAAATAATTAATGTTTGAAAATAAAAAAAATGGTGGAGGTTTAAAGAAAAAACATGCATAAAAGCCAATTTTTCGTCATGTTTTTTCACTTTTAAAATATGATAATTTCAATATTTTGACTTGATCGTGGTTCATACTAGAGGTATTAGTGTTTTCAATAAGCCATACAAATTTCAGACCGATTCGTCAAGTAGTTTTTTTTTATCGTGCCCGCAGTTCACGAAAAACGTGTTTTGAGATAAACGCGTTTAAAGTTTTTGTTACGGAAAAACAGTGAAAAAAATGTACTTACAATTAATCTGCAATCCCTGCTCCATACATCAATCCTTCAGCTTCTTCAAACAGTTCA
Organism: Harpagoxenus sublaevis; assembly: GCA_030770355.1. Lineage (NCBI taxonomy): Eukaryota > Metazoa > Arthropoda > Insecta > Hymenoptera > Formicidae > Harpagoxenus > Harpagoxenus sublaevis. Next base: position 72,186 of record JASTWR010000583.1, on the reverse strand, counting down.
GATTCTATCGATTTGGTCGGTTGAACCTCTTTGTCCAAAGCAGGGGGGGGGGGGGTGATGAAACGAATCTAGAGTTCCAGCTGCTTCGTTTTCTAGTCGATACGCCAGGTCGATTGAGCATTTTTATCCAGGTTGATGGCTAAAGTTAATGGTTTTTTATGTTTTTTGGGCCATTTTGTTTGTCGTGAAAAAGGAACAAATTTTTTTTTGCTCATTTTTTTATAGGATGTATAGTTTGATCGCTAGGGCAATTTAAACAAATAAATTGTTAATAACTTTTTATTGCATCGACTTACGAAAAAACTATTTGCAGAATCTTGTTCTACGACCCAAAAAACATAAAAAAACATTAACGTTAGCCATCAACCTGGATAAAAATGCTCAATCGACCTGGCGTATGGACTATTTCGCTCCGAACTCAGGTAGAAAAAGGCTCGTAGAATCTCAAATACTTTTAGGATCTTTATGAAATTTTCACACAAGTTTCTCAAGGGTATATACTATCGAAATATGTAAAAAAAAATTCGATTTTTCAAACCGGTCAAAGTGAGACGACCCCTTAATTAGAATTGTCAAGAGGTATACAGTGATGTGTTGTTAATGGATTTAATTAAAATTGCCAAGAGGTATACGTAGTGATGTGCTGAAAAAAATTCCTATACAAATCACATATGTAAATATAGTAATTGTATATAAAATATACAAGTCGAGCGTGGCTTAGCAGCCAGCGCACCGGTTTGCTATGCTAGAGGTTTCGGGTTCGATTCCCGGTAGGGCCTAGAAATTTTCGCTCGTGCTTCCTCTCAGAAGGCAATGGCAAACCACTGAGAGTATTCTTGCCAAGAGAAGCCTCTCGAATTTAGCCGTTCGGAATCGGCGTAATCTTAATGAGAAATGATACATCGAAAACACATCGATTGGATATCGAAATGTCAATATCAATATAAAATCGATCCTCAAATCAATTTCGATATTCAGGTGTCCGCGGTTTGGAGATTCATCGATATCGATCGATATCGATCGACATCGAAACGATATTATTTGATGTCGAACGAAATGTCATTTCTAGATGACGTCAAATATATCCTATAAGCCAGTAAAGTAGAAAAATAAGCCTGGGGGCCTATTACGGTTCTTGAAACGAGGTAAAAATTACAAAAGTGAACAGACTTACTATAGCAAGTATTACGGTTCTTGAAACGAGGTAAAAATTACAAAAGTGAACAGATTTACTATATAGTAAATCTCTTCACTTTTGTAATTTTTACCTCGTTTCAAGAACCGTAATACTTGCTACTGCTTCCCAACGTAATACAATAAAATACCATATAAAATCAATAAATAAACTGAACTTGTCAATTTAAATAAGAAATTAAATTTTAAACTTTTTTATTTATATGAATAATATATCCAAAAAGTATGCAAATCTTTAATAAAATTACAAGGTAGATCTATAAAGTAAAATAAAATACGTTTTCAATGTAACAAATCAAAAAGTAAAACTAGCACTATCCAGAAAAATAAAAACGCACTATCTAGATAAATAGATCTTCATACAGAACAATAACAGAGAGTTATACATATTGTAAGATCTTAATAAGTACACATAATAAGCATACACATAATTCTGCATTATTACTATAGATTCTTTACTGAAATTATATTACAGGTGGAAAAATATAATATAAATGGCTTCTGTTCATTATAGCTGGAGTGGCTTGGCATAATACATTAAAGAACAAAAGTATAAACAAGCCTGCTGGTAAAATACGTACAGTATATTCGTATATTGATCTTTTATTTAGAATTTGCGTAAATTAAAATGTATACAAAACTGCAAAAGTAAAATGCACCATTCTTTTCAGTGGAAATTTGTGTTAGGATTTATTTTGTTTATTTAAATCGCAATGTAAATTGTAATGAAACGTAAATCACTAAACTAATAAAAGTTTATGTAAAATTGTAGTTCTATAACTACATAAGCTACAGCTAAATTTAGACATATACGCTTTTCTTTAGGTTTGGTGACTTTAGATTTATCCACCTTTGGTGAATTATTCGGTTTTCTTGCCACGAAGAGTCCCATCTGCTTGTGTGCGCCATGGAGCATTGACCAGCCAAGAACCTGCAATCTTTTCAGCCGCAGCCATATCTTCTGCTTCAAAATATAACAGTAGTGCACCTAAATATTGTAAATGAATCCATCATGTACTAAGTCACAAAAATACCTGGCAACACCTTCAGTACTTTTGCTCACCTAGAATAAGTTCCCATGTCTTCAGTACTTCAAACTTTTGTTTTCCCTTGGCTCCTTGAAAGCTGAATTTACTTGCCACATTGTTACTAACAACATTTCGTGATAATTTCCTGACCGAATTGTCCAGAGTATTTTTGTCCACAAATCTTCCAAGATATATACTCTGCAAAAAGAAATAAAAAATTAATACATAATTTATTTAAAACGTAGATATTACCTTTGTCAAGCACATACGATGAAAAACTTACTGCCGCTGATAAATTTGCATCATCAGCTAAAAATGTTTCCAAAGTATGTAGCTCTTGTTCAGATTGAACCGGAAGTGAAGGGAATCCTGTGGGTCTTTTGATAACTTTCTCACCCGGAAGCACATATCTATGTACTTTCTCCTGATTCATTAAACAAAAATCTAGTTTGCTATTCAGTTCTTTTAATTCATTTTTTGTTTTATTATGACATGTGCAGATGAGATTAAAAAGAGAAATATCTGCAAATCAAAACAAACATGACGACAAAATAAAATTTATATGTACAATAAGTTATTTTTTCTTAACAATAAATAATTTTTTTACTTCACTCTCTTACCTGCTTGTTTACTACCATTACTCTGAGATGTACAACTGCTTCCAGACTTCTCCGACTTCCAAGCAGGTATATGAACTATTAATATACAGTTCTTTCCGTGTTCAAATGGAATTTTGCAGAAATGTTTCTGAAATATTACGTATCGAGTAGGTTACGTATCCGACTTACGTTCACAAGTTTATCGCAGGGATCGTATCCCCTATTGTTTTATTATAGGGGAAAAGGGAATAACCGTGATAAAAAAAGGGGAATTTTAATTTTAATTCAATAGTAAAAAACGTTTAAATCATACGTTTAAATCAAAACACTAAAATAATAAAAAGTAATCAACTGCGCTTCGACGCTTAACCACTTGTGTCATCGACATATAGAGTGGACTATTGATGGCAGTGAAATCCAAGAAACAAAATTGTTAAAAAAAATTAATAACAATTAAGGAAAACCGTGTCTTGTCGCAAATACTTGCTCAATCGTTTTGTTATTGCAAGAACGTGTTTCCCACAAATTTAAAGAGAATCGCTTTTTGCTGTAAACTGGAAAAAAATGTTAATAAAAAATTAATAACAATTAAGAAAAACCACGTCTTGTCGCAAATACTTGCTCAATCGTATTGTTATTGCAAGAACGTTTCCCTACAAATTTAGTAAGAATTGCTCTTTGCTACGTTCAACAGTTATATTTATCAAATAATCAATAACAATTGAAACATATTCTAATATCAAATCGATGAAAAAACAGTTTAAATATAATGTTAAAAAATATATATACATATATGTATATGTATACATAGATATACTTAATCTTTATTTTAATTAATTATATCTCAAAAATAATAAAAAGCCCATTTGCAGTGGCCAGTAATAATAAATCTACAATACAATCGTGCCCTCCCCCCCCCCCCCCCGAGAACATGATATTCGACCATGTACACAGGAGTACGTTTCACTGCTGGTATAACATATAACACGAATATATGAACCCTGTTATCGGAAACAGTTATATATATTGCGAGCCGTTTTCCCGCGAGCTCGCCACTCGCGGGGGCGTTCCCGCAAATTATCTCAATCTACTTGTCGAGTCGCGAAAGGCACTACGCGAAAACTGGGCGCCAGGTGCGATTACGCGCACCACGTTTTTACTTGCTCACACGTCCTTGCAGTAACAGAATTTTCGCGAGATCGTCGTAGCTCAGGGCGGAATTCGTGATGGTAGTTAGGGGAATGAGGGGAGGGAGCGTAGCGCATAAACACAGAGAAATAAAGTCAAAGCAAAAGCGGTTCTAATAAAATAATAATAGAATATATATTTCAATAAAGTTCGCGGAGAACGATTCGTCGGAAAGAACAGAAAAGATAACGGCGAAGATACGGATGTGTGTGTGACCCGACGGTATGCAATCTCGGTACGAAATTCCAACTGCACGCGGGACACGGAAACGGAATCAGATCTTACACGCGGACACCAGCACGCGGTCATCCAACCGACACACACGCGAATACACACTCATCCATCCATCCAAATCTCACACGCGACTACGCACACATACACGCAACGCGAGGCACACCACGTATTCTCACGGAACACGGGACGTTACACGCGCATACACGAAACACGGTACGAAAAACGCCAAATCCGCGGCCCGCCACGCCGCTTCGCACCCCCGATGCACACCGCGCGACACACGATGCACTCGCCTGTGCAATCGCCCCGCGCGGGCACGCGGGTCAACAGCTGACGCGGCGCCCGGCACACGCAACACGCAACCTGCACGAACGCGCCCGGCGCGTGATCGTCCCCCGTCGCTCCCCGGCGCAATCAACGTCTTATTACGCGCCTCTAATTACTCGCGGTACGCGGCACAATAGGCGGGCGCGAGGTCACACACACGCGCGCGGGCGGGACTCGCCTCTCCTCCACAGCTTCCTTCAGTCCCTCGATGCGGCTTTTAAGCCGTTACATCAATATTTCGACCCGCTCCGGCTGCAAAATGCTAAATATATCTATTACATCATTCGCCCCCGCTCGGGTTACCCCGCCCCCGACTTTACCCTCGGCCGAGCTCCGTCCGGGAGGAGGGCGCGACTTTTGTCACGTCACAATATATATATATATATCATATATATATATATCATATATATATATATATATATATATATCATATATATATATATATATATATGATATATATATATATATGATAGGCCTGTAAGTATCTTCCAAAAGTACAGTTTTACGCGGCTTTTTTGCGCAAGTTTTTTTACGCGATTTAGCCTGAGCATAAAGACTCATATATATATATATATATATATATATATATATATATATATGAGTGCATATATTCGGTGCATATATATATATATATATATATATATATATATATATATATATATATGAGTCTTTATGCTCAGGCTAAATCGCGTAAAAAAACTTGCGCAAAAAAGCCGCGTAAAACTGTACTTTTGGAAGATACTTACAGGCCTATCATATATATATATATATATATATATATATATATATATATATATATATATGAGTCTTTATGCTCAGGCTAAATCGCGTAAAAAAACTTGCGCAAAAAAGCCGCGTAAAACTGTACTTTTGGAAGATACTTACAGGCCTATCATCATCCTCTGCCATCGTGTCAAATCCACGTCGTGTCAATCCACTAACACTAATTCAAGTCACTGAATTTTGTAAAGCTCGACAGCGTACTCACTTTTCGTTTTCGTAACTTATAAATTGCAAACCAACATGACATTCGACCATGTACACAGGAGTACGTTTCACTGCTGGTATAATATATACCGAATATATGCACCCTGTTATCTGAAACAGTTATATATATGAGTCTTTATGCTCAGGCTAAATCGCGTAAAAAAACTTGGGCAAAAAAGCCGCGTAAAACTGTACTTTTGGAAGATACTTACAGGTCTAGCTATCATCATCCTCTACCATCGTGTCAAATCCACGTCGTGTCAAACCACTAACACTAATTCCAGTCACTGAATTTTGTAAAGCTTGACAGCGTACTCACTCTTCGTTTTCGTAACTTATAAATTGCAAACAGGTCTAAACTAGTCGTCGAGGGCAGTCGAGAGCGACTCAGGAGCACGGTCGTATACACAGGTCTGGAAACGAAGTGAAATTTCAGGTGGTGGGGGTAGTCCTCTTAGCGTTGAAAATTTCATGTCTCCGGCCGCCACTACACGTCGCTTTTGGTTATCCTCCTGGTTAAAATAAAGCGCGTAAATAACCTTACATAACTGATTATTAATACCACGTGTGATTGTGTGATACTGTGCGATATAATGCCTAGATCATGCGCGGTTCCAATGTGCAATTCGCGAAATTATTCAGCAAAGAAGTGTTCGTTGTTTAAAGTGCCGTCAAATATCGAACAATGAAGAAAATGGATCGCTGCGATTCCGGGCATTGTTGATCTGAAGCCGTTGCAAGTCGTTTGCGAGAAGCATTTGACGTCATTGAGAATGACCACTGTAATATATCCGGGCTCCTAACGAGAAAATACGCTACTGGACGACAAGTCGCCACGGGAGCGTGTGCCCCGAAAGTTAGTTTGCTCGCAGAAGTCGACCGTGACACACATTTATATTCTATTCAATACATATATTCTAATATTGATTACGAATACTATAATTCATTTAACTACCGATCCCAATACATAACAATTGGCGACGAGGACAGTGGTTGTCGAACTCAAATGCATATTTTGTGGAAAATAACGTTTTTAACGTAGCATTCGTGAACCACAGTATACGAGGCACGCGGGAAAAGGAATTCTCGGAATTCTTGGTAGTGATACGTGTACAGTGTTTGGTAAAAAGACACGACGGTTAATTACCAGCGAAGTCAGCGACAGAGAACATGGTATGACTGAAATAAATACGCTGGAGTATACGGAAAGTTAAAGACAAGTTATTAGAGCAAACGGTAATTAATGGAAAGATTCTTTTTGAATGTCGAGCTCAAGCAAAGGTATAATTGACTATACGAGGACGTCGTGGATTCAAGAATTGAAGAAAGTTGAATTAACTGAAATTCTGCAAAAACTAGAAATTAATTTTGATGCCAATGCGAGCATCGACGAGTTACGCAGAATTATTTGCGCTCACATCGCGGAAGTAAACAGGAGAGCCGCAGAACATAATAGAAAGGACGTTGAAGACGAGAACGATAATACGCACGAAAATAACATTATTCACACAATGTCGGGTAATAATGTAAATAAGTTAGAGTTCCACCTTGGAAAGGACGATTGGGAGATGTACGCCGAACGTCTTGAGTTATATTTCGTAGCTAACGATGTGAAGAATGAGAAACAAGCCGCGGTATTGCTAACAAAAATAAGCGCCGACACTTATAAACTTGTTCGAGATTTGTGCGCACCAGATAAGCCGAGTACAGTCATTCAAGGACTTGGTAAAATTAATAAATGACCATTTGAACCAGAAGCCGTCGGAGACGATAGAAAGGTGCAAATTTCATAAGGCACAACAAACAGAAACAGAGACAGTAGCCGAGTTTGCGGCAAGATTGAAAAGTTTAGCAATTACTTGTAATTTTGGTGATGTTTCGATAGCATTGAGAGATCAATTTGTGTGTGGACTAAAGGATCACGCGACAAAGACTTTACTATTCCGTGAAGATAAATTAACGTTCGAGACAGCGTATAGATTAGCAACCACGTTGGAAGCAGCGGAAAAAAACGCATCCTCGACTGATAAAGCGAATCCAACGACAGAGACGACAAAAGAATTGGTGAATAAGATTCACGCGAAATCAAATGGCCGACAATCCCAGTCTTGGGGAAGAGGCTCTTACAGTGGCAAACGAGGCGGCCAACGATATAACGCAAAGCAGGGGACCAAGGGCAATCAAGAGGCGAACAGTAACGCGAATCCCAAGCGTTCATCAGCATGCTACTGTTGCGGAAAAAATAATCACTGGCCCCGTGATTGTCATCATCGGCAGAGTACGTGCAATACGTGTCACAAGAAGGGACATTTGTCAACAGTATGCAGAGCGAAAGGGTCCATTCAACAGCTGCAACGAGGCTCAGAGCGGGAGGAAGAGCAACGAGACGACTACGACTTCTACGCGATGACCGTCGGCGAAAGAATTAGCGGTAACATGAAGCGTTCTAATGTAAATATGATAGCAGATTCTATGTATTTAGACATAATGATTAATGGTAAAGCGATAAGAATGGAAATCGATACAGGCTTGTATGTAACGGTGATTTGTAAGAGAGATAAAAATAAGTATTTTCCAGAATGTAAAATTAAAGAAAGTAACATGTCATTGAATGCGTACGGTAAAGATCCACTGGAACACGAGGGAATAATAGATAATTTAAATGTAAAATTTGGCAAACAAAGTGCAACACTTAGAATGAGAGTTATGAAAGGCAACGGTCCTATTTTAATTGGTAGACAATGGTTAAAAGCATTGGGATTATGGCCGTTAGAAATTAACGATAAAGTAATGGATTGCAACAAAATTAGTCTGAATGTAACCAAAGATTTTGCAACAAGGTTTCCAAAACTATTTGGCAAAGGTCCAGGCTGTTATAACAAGGGGATGTTAAAATTAATGATTAAAGAAGATGCGAAGCCTGTAGCATTAAAAGCGAGACATTTACCTTTTGCACTAGCGGGCAAAGTGGAAGACGAGTTAAATAGGTTAGTCTCGTTAGGTCATCTTGAGAAAATTGATGTTAGCGAATGGGCGACACCGATCGTGCCAGTGATAAAATTAGATGGGTTAGTTAGAATCTGTGGCAATTTCAAATTAACTTTAAATCCTTGTTTAGTTAAAGATAGACACCCGATACCGTTAATCGACGAGATTTTTATGGCGTTAAGAAACGGCAAAACGTTTTCACAGATTGATCTTCAGCATGCTTACATGCAAATTCCAGTAGAAGAAAGCAGTCGGGATTACTTAACAATTATAACGCATAAAGGTCTCTACAGATACACAAAAATGACGGAAGGTATAGCATCGGGTCCGGGAGATTTCCAACGGAAAATTGAACAATGTATAGCGGGGATTGAAGGCGTAATTCCTTATCTTGATAACATATTTTGCACAGGAAAAAATGAAGATCATTTGAAAGCGTTATACGCGGTATTTGAAAGACTCGAGCAATGTGGATTCCATGTAAATATAAATAAGTGTGATTTTTTCAAAGAGAAATTAGATATATTAGGTTTTGTTATTGATAAAAACGGGCTACATAAATCACAAACAAAAGTAAAAGCAATGACACAAGCCCCAATTCCAGAAGGAAAAAAGCAACTAGAATCGTTTATTGGTCTGATTACGTATTACGCGAGATTCTTACCGAGTAGAGCTGAAAAATTAAAACCACTTTATGATTGTGCAAAGCTTGAAACTTTCAAATGGACGGCAGAGTGTCAGAAAGCGTTTGACTGGGTCAAAAAAGAATTGATTTCACCGCGAGTACTAGCACATTACGATCCGAACGAAGATTTAATTTTATCATGCGATGCTTCAACATACGGATTAGGCGCGATACTTTCTCATCGGTACAAAGACGGTACAGAGAAGCCAATAGCGTTTGCGTCAAAAGTTATTCCGGAAAACGAGTTGAATCGTGCGATCATTGATAAGGAAGCAAGTGCAATTGTGTTTGGTTTCAAGAAATTTTACAATTATGTTTACGGGAAAGAAATTACATTAAGGACAGATCATAAACCTTTAGTTTATATCTTTGGTCCGAAACAAGAAATTCCATTAACGGTAGCAAGCCGATTACAAAGGTGGGCATATTTCTTGTCTAGATTTACATATAAAATAGAGTATATAAAATCACAGGAAAATGGTAACTGTGATGCACTCTCGAGACTTCCAATCAATGACAGCACCCAGATATTTGACAACGAATTCACAGCGATAAATTACGTAGCGGAATCGTTAAACACGATAAATGCGATAGAAATTGCGAAAGAGACAAAGAAAGATAAACGTTTGAGTAGTATAATTTGATATATAAATGGTACATGGCCAACGGTAAGCGAGATGAATGAATACGAGAAGAAATTCTATACGAAGCGAGAAGAATTGTGTCGAAAAAGAATGTTTATTGTGGGGATATCGCATAGTGGTTCCAGATTCAGTGAAAAACAGAGTATTAAGTGAATTACACGCCTCACATTTTGGGGTGGTAAAAATGAAAATGTTGGCGAGAAGTTACGTGTGGTGGCCAAATATAGACAAAGACATTGAGAATGTCTCGGCGGAATGTAAAGTGTGTGTGCAAGAGCGAAAGAAACCATGTAATGTACCACTAAACCCATGGCCGTACCCAGATCATTGTTGGAGTAGAATACATATCGATTTTTTGGGTCCATTTCACGGACATATGTTTATGATAATTATTGATGCTTATTCAAAGTGGGCGGAAGTTGTTGACATGAATAAATGCACAACGGTACCAAGAGTTATTGAAGAGTTTAAAAAAGTGTTAGTTAGATTCGGATTACCAAAGCATTTAGTCACCGACAACGGTACGCAATTTACAAGCAAAGAGTTTAGAGATTTCTGTACGAGCAACGGGATTAAACAAAGCTTTACAGCACCGCATCATCCGGCAACAAATGGTGCAGCTGAAAACTTTGTGGGAACCTTTAAAAATAAAGTCGATAAAATTATGCAAAGTGGGAAATCTTTTGACTATGCTGTTAATCTTTTTTTATTTGATTATAGATCGATTGAACATTGCACAACTGGTAGATCACCAGCGTTCATGATGTATAAGCGCGAGATAAGAACGCGTTTTGATTTAATTAAACCAAGTGTTGCAGATCACGTAGGAAAACGACAATTAGCGCAAGTGAAAAATAAACACGGCAATCGAAATGTTGATTTCCATGCAGGTGACACGGTAATGGTTGACGACTTGAGTGTTAGAAGCAACAAACGTGTAAAAGGCACGATAAAAAAAAAATTATCACCGGTAACATTTCAAGTAGAAATCGCACCTGATAAAATATGGAAACGACATGTCGATCAGATTGTTCGACTCCGAGCGACAACCGACGATAGCGATAAAGGTACAGCGGTACCAGTGAGCAAACCTGACGTTGTATTGCGACAATCGGAGCGTCTGAAAAACAGGTGTATCTCAAAATAAAAAGGGAGGAGTTGTAATATATCCGGGCTCCTAACGAGAGAATACGCTACTGGACGACAAGTCGCCACGGGAGCGTGTGCCCCGAAAGTTAGTTTGCTCGCAGAAGTCGACCGTGACACACATTTATATTCTATTCAATACATATATTCTAATATTGATTACGAATACTATAATTCATTTAACTACCGATCCCAATACATAACAACCACGATTATGCCCTGTCCGAGTCCCCTATCCTTGACTGTATTATTTACTACGTTACAGGTTTTTCATTTTAAGATCTATTTCTTACAATCCTATCGTAGGTATTTTTGTATTGTAGACTAATATTGCTTACTCGTTTTCGCCATGAATTGCTATTGCATGCTTTAGTTTTGTTCATAGATATCGTAGACTAGAATATTTCCTGTCGTTGCTTGTCATCCGGACATGCGACATACTCCTTTACATATTATATGGGATTCACAGGTTACCTATGTAAGCAAGTATTGAAAATTCACAAAAAATGCGTTAATTGTGTAGAAGCGATAAAATCAAACTCTTCCAGTGCATCTTCAGTGTCGCATTTGGTCGATCTGAAATCAAGAGGAGGACTGATTCACGCAAATTTAAGTTTTTTCAACTTAATTCGTCACGTAGAGGCATGTTTTGCTAAATATGCATCCCGGCGCGATGTTTTTGATTGCACGCTAGATGAAGTTATGTCTTCTTTTAAATTCACTTTTCCTTGCAAAGAGCACGCCTCAGACATTTTGTCATATTCAATAATATATTACATACGGCTAAGAATGAGGCAAAATGCCCACCAGGAAAATCTCAAAGTCGCAAAGAAATTTGTTGTAAAAAAAAAATTGTCGAAATTGACGAATCAATAAAATTTTTAAATGATTTTTAATGTTATGTTTCACCCTCTTCCCCCTTCTGAATAAAAATCGTACATGCTTATCAGCGTTGTTTAGATTAACGAAATTTTAGATTTCTTTCAATATCTATAATGATAAAATTATTCATTTATGCAACGTATAATAGGCATATTAATTTTCGTTTGATTTCTTATTCTCTATTTTTCCGGAAATATCCATACATATACATATATCATACACACGGTCTTATAATATATCATGCATACATATATACATAAGATTTCATGCGCAGGGCGCTTGCGCTATGCGAACCAGGAGCCCAGATAGCAAAATGCTAGCAGTATGCCAGCAGTATGCCAGCAGATTCAATCATGAATTTGCAGCAGATTCCGCTCCGCTGCGTCCTCATTAAGCTTTGGTTCTGCCAGCACAATGTGCCAACACAATTTGATGGCAGAAATGCAGCAGAAACGAAGCACGGTATGCCGTCACGATATGATGCTATAGAAATGCAGCTAATAACAAACAGAGCCTGCAATATTAGTTATCGACAGCAGATGTATAGCAGAAATCGAGCATGATGTGTTGTCACGATGTGGCAGCAGAAACACGGCAGAAATGAATCAGGAATTTCCTGATGAAAAAATGCCTCTTTTAGAATTATTTTTAATATATATATATGTATATTTTAATCAGAATTTCTATAAAAATTTTTATATTTTCTCAGAATTTTTATACGAATTGGAACGTTTTTCAGAAAAACTCAGACAAAATAAGAATAACATATGTTTCCCCAATATATATATATATATATACTCGTAATATATGAGAAAATCTATATTAATTTGTCAGAAATTTTTATTATACATACATATTGAGAATTATTATTTTCAAAATGTTATTTTTTAAGTGTGCCACTCTATTATATGAGAGTGGACTCTACGATACAACTGATACAAAAGTTGTGTCGTACCATGATTTATTTTAAACTTAGGCGCTGCTTGACGCGAGACGCTGTCGTGTCTCTTGACACCGTTCTTATAGCATTGTTTGTCAAATTTTAAATACGAGAAACAGATCATATTGGATGCCATCTGTCGGCATTGAATTAGTTCGAAAATTTTAATCCAATTTAATTCAATACGACGACAGAGCATGCTGAATTTCTGCTGCGTTTCTGCCATCATAGCGTACTTGCTGACAAGTTTGATTTCTGCTGGCAATCTGTTGTTACACTGTGAGAGCAAGTTATGTGCAATCTCAGTGTGTATTCTGCTGGACACATTGTGCCAGCATACGATGTTTGAAATTTGCTCTATTTATGCTGGTAATCTCGGCTTAATTTTTGCCGCATTTCTGCCATTACATCGTGACGCACGTAGTGCTTGATTTTTGCTGCGTTTCTGACGGCATTAACTGAAACGGCATAACTTGCTAAAATATTGATAGCATTCTGTCGCTATAATATGTAGCACATAAATTTCAAAACGTGCTTCAGTCAGATTTTGCTATCTGGGAGGATAACACGCAGCGCAGCCCTTGTGGCCACAAGCCAAATAAATTTTTCAACGCTAAGAGAACCATCCCCCACCACCTTCGTTTCCAGACCTGTGTATACGACCGTGCTCAGGAGTCGTGCGACAGGACAGACGAGGCGAAAACAAATAGCGATCGGTGTCGCGCGTTGGGCGCGTTCAGCAGAACTAGAGTCTCTAGGGCTGCGTTCGTCTTGACGCTTTCAGCGCTGTAAGCATCATTCTATCTTCGTTGCACATCGAATATCAAACGAAGATAGAGCGATGCTTACAGCGCTGAAAGCGTCAAGACGAATGCAGCCTAGAAGTCAGAGGGTGTGTTTTGCCAAACCTCCGCTAGCTAAGCAGTCGCTCGTTTGGTAGCGGTTTCGATTGCAGCGCCGCTTAGCCTTATTGAGGTATCCTGCTCAGCGGCTCAGCGCTTCTGTCCTGCAGCCAAATATTTGTGTAGCAAGTGGTAGCAACCGCTCGCCGCTTACGTGCGCTTAGCTATAAGCAGAGGTTCGGCAAAACACACCCAGAGTCTGGTTACAGCAGTTGTTCTGAACGCGCCCAATTTGAGCTCTGTTACACGGCGGTTTATAATCGTTTAATAACCATCGTATACTATGCGATCTAAAATTGTTCTTCTTTTGATTATGATCATTTAAATATAAGCCTTTTTTAATACTTAAACTACATGAATTTCTAGTATATATATATATTAAAAGAAATTATTGATTGTGAAATGTTTAAAGTATCAAAATATATTTTGATCAGAAGTTTATTAAGTAGAAGAAATTAGGGGATTGCAAAGGTTTAAAATTTATAAACATCTGCAATTAGAGCACTATTCCATGTATAGACCAACTTTTGTAATACGTATTAGGCCGCATACTTAGTTAATGTAATTTAAAACAATAATTTTCAGTTTTCTTTGATTTAGGAAACTAATATATATTTAATATATATATTAGTTCTTTTTATCTTATAAGTCGAATCGTTATCAAACCGATATCGAATCGTTGATGATGGACAAACGTGGAAACATTGAAAATCTTGAAAGGAAGTATTATATATTATATTGCTATCTGCTACCAACAGATATATTTTGCAAAGTTATCATAACATCGAAATAATCTCGAAATTTTGAAATTATCGACGTTCAACAACTTGAGAGAACCGCTTCGATGAGATTTTGATGAATCGATATCTGTGCACTCGCGATCGGGTATCGTTCGTTGAGCGCGGTCGGCTGGTATAGCCTTGTAAGAAGACTCGGCAGTCAAGGTACTTAGGAGTGGTTGGATAGAGAAACGACGTATCTTCGAATGTGCGGTATATACGGTATCGAATTTATTTGCTCGTTACAATGGTACAAAAGCTTCTGAGGGCGAGCGGTATGTCAGCTGAATTTCGGAGCGGTCGCTAGAGCGCGCGAGGAGGGGGAAGATAGTTCGAGAAATAACGCGATCATTTTCGAGAAACGGAGCTGGCTTTCGCGGAAATTCAGGGGAACTCCAGGCGCTGACAAGGTCTCGCGCGTAAACACGTGAAACGACAACACGGCGAGGAATGCGGGTCGATGCGAAGTCTCGCGATTCCCGAACATACCGCCCGCCTCGAATATTTATATTCGAAACGAGAATTAACATACAGTATTATGCCGCATAATGTAAAATATAGTACAATAAGTTGTTGAATACGTTGATATGTTGATACAGAAACTTAAATCTAAAGGAACAGCGGAATCTTAAATCTAAGGAAACAGCGAAATCTTAAATCTAATTGCGTTTTGTACATATTTACATTGGTTTGGTGACCGAAAGACGGAACGCATTACGGCCGCGAGCCGCCCGCCTTGACCGCTTCTCCTTCTGTTTCGGTATTTATATCGATCGGCAAGAAATACAGCTTGACGATGGGTCGCTTGTATTCGGAGCGCGCGGTTTTGACGGTGACGACGCGCGTCAGACCATCCTCCCCGGGATGACAGGCAATAATGCGTCCAAGTTCCCAATGACTGGGGGGAGCGAGCGGATTACGCATTAGCACGATCCGACCGACGGTGGCCAGATTTTGGATGACGCGCCACTTCGGGCGTTGTTGGAGCGTATGCAAATAATCGCCTACCCACGACCTCCAAAAACCTTCAGAAATTCGTTGCACTAATTGCCAACGCGAGAGCCGATTCTCGGTTATGTCGAGTACGCTCGGCTCCGGGATTGCGAAAAGGTTTGCGCCGATCAAAAAATGACCGGGAGTAAGGGCGCGGTAGTCGTCGAGACTCTCGGAAATGGATGTGATCGGTCGCGAGTTTAGGCACGCTTCGACTCGGCATAATAGCGTAATCATCTCCTCGCATGTAAGCGTGTGAGATCCTATACATCGTTTTAAGTGGTATTTGACGCTACGTACTCCGGCCTCCCATAATCCGCCGAAATGGTGGAGCCGCAGGAGGGAGGAAATGCCATGCTATTTGATTGCTTGCTAATTTATTAAGAAAATTGGGATCGCGCACGGCGGCGTTACAAGCGGCGGCGAGTTCTCGTTCGGCGCCCTGAAATGTCGTACCGTTATCTGAGTACATGCTATGAGGAAGTCCGCGCCGAGCGACAAATCGGGTAAACGCCGCAAGGAAGGCCGCCGAGCTGTAATCGCTTACTAACTCTAAGTGAATCGCTTTCGTGGTCATACAAATGAATAAGGAGATGTAGGCCTTGTGAGCCTTATGACCTCGTCCCTTTGCAGACCGCACGAGTATCGGTCCTGCATAATCGACTCCGGTATGCTCAAACGCGCGCGAAGCTCGATTGACTCTGACGTCGGGTAAGTTACCCATGAGCTCCGCCGGCACCATAGCCTTTTCGCGAGCGCATTTGACGATCGGTACAGGACCGCCCGTACGGTTGCCCTTGCGTGCAAAAGCCAGAACTCGGTACGGAGATGAGCGAGGGTAATATGAGGGCCTCCGTGTAGGGTGTTATGGTGAGCGTGCGATATAATGCAAGATAACAAAGGATGGTACGCTAGGACGATCGGATGTTTGGTTGACTCGGGAAGATCGGATTTTTGCAGTCGCCCTCCGACTCGTATCAGACCATCGGTGTCGAGATACGGGTTAAGCGCGACAAGTGAGCTTGATTTAGGTACGCGTTCGTTTCGTTTGAGACTCGCAGTCTCTTGTGGAAATCGGTCACCTTGAATGGTTTTGAGCCAAAAGATCTTGGCTGTTTGTATTTCGCGTGGAGCTAGTGCGAGCGATTGATTGATCTCAGCACCGGTTTGCGGTGTGGAATTGAGGCGAGAGCGAAGGATTCTTGTGAATCGCATAATATAGGCTGTCACGGTAAGCAGCTTAGACCATGACGAATAGCGAGTCGCGAGATCCCATGGTTCAACACGTGCGACGCAAGCATGTATGACGACGCGGTTTTTGCTCGATATTTCAGCTTCGGTTGGAGACGAGCATGAGGTCGGCCAATGCTCAGGGGATTGTTTTAGCCAGGACGGCCCTGACCACCAAAGGGTGCAATCGGCAAGCTCGCCAGGGCGCAAACCGCGAGATGCGCAGTCGGCGGGGTTGTCCGCCGTCGGAACATGATGCCAGATTGCTGCCGGTAGCAGACTTTGCGTCTTGGCGACTCAATTCGCAACGAAAACCTTCCATCGGGAGGCTGTTTAAGCCACGCTAACACGATCCTTGAGTCGGTCCAACAGTGATGTTGGAGGTTTTGAATGTCGAGATTCGAAAGAACAAATGACATTAAACGTGCTAGAAGCACCGCGCCGCAGAGCTCTAGTCGTGGCACGCTTAATGTTTTGATTGGAGCGACCTTCGATTTTGCGACGAGAATGCATACGGTAACGGGGCCGTCTCTCGGTACGAGACGGAGATATACGACCGCGGCGTAAGCCTTTGTTGACGCATCCGAGAACCCGTGAAGTTCACAATGAGCTATATTGGGACCGTAATTTGTCCAGCGAGGGATCGAGATGAGTTTGAGACGCGGCAATTGAGTGTGATATTCGCGCCATTGTTCTAAGAGATCGCACGGCAGCACGTCGTCCCAATCGTGTTTCAATGACCAGAGGCGTTGCATAAAGATTTTCGCGACCACGATAACGGGAGTTACCCACCCCAACGGGTCAAACAATTTCGCGATGGTGGAGAGAACCGCCCGTTTGGTCTGCCCTGCATTCGGTGTAATCGTGACCCGGAAATGGAAGGAATCGCTTTCTGGATTCCACGCGACGCCTAATATCTTTAACGGCTCGTCGACGTGTCACGCGCAAGGCCATGATCGGAAGGATCAATATTGGACAGTAACTCGGGACAATTGCTTGCCCACTTGCGTAGCCGGAAACCGCCCTTTTCTAGAAGTGCAATTAGTTGATCGCGAATTTGAAGCGCGAGTTCACGGTTGTTCGCTCCGAACGTACAATCGTCGACGTAGATTTGACGAAGTAATACCATGACGGCCAACGGAAATTCAGCTCCGTAGTCCTTGACAAGCTGTAGAAGTACGCGAAGTGCGAGATACGGGGCTGAAGCAGTGCCGTATGTAACGGTGAGCAACCGATACTCCGCCACTGGCTCGGAAGGCGACGAGCGCCATAGAATTCGTTGGTAATCCACGTCGCGAGTGTCGATGAGAATTTGCCGATACATTTTGGCGATGTCGGCAGTACAAACGTACGGATGTTGACGCCAGAGCAGGATGACTACTACCAGGTTATTTTGTAATTTGCGACCGATTAACAAATGATGGTTCAGCGAGGTGCCGTTCGATTTAACGCAGGAAGCGTTAAACACGACCCGAAGTTGCGTGGTAACGCTGCTTTCGCGAAAAACAGCGTGGTGCGGAATATAATAAATTTTAGAGTGACTCGATTTTGCGTCGGTGTCGTTAACCTTGGTCATGTGACCGAGCTTCTCGTATTCCTCAAGGAATTTGCGATATAACGCGGCTTTAGTTGGCTCTCGAAGGAGTCGACGTTCCGCGCGGTATAAACTTGACAACGCGGTAGCGCGGGATTCACCAATGTCTATCGGGGGACCGGTTTTGAACGGTAACCGCACGACGTATCGTCCCTCCGGCGTGCGGGAGTGAGTGGCGGCAAAATGCTCTTTGCATTGTCGCTCTTCGGGACTTAAATGGTTTTCGGGAGGGACTTCTTCGATCTCCCAAAATTTACGAAGATCGAGATCAAGGCTTTCGAGGATTGTTCCGTGATTAGCATGAACGGAATCAGGGTGGAGGGATCGGGCGGAAGAAATCGGTCCGGAAATTATCCACCCGAGTGTCGTATTCTGAGCGATGGGCTCGTTATCGGCTCCTTTACGGACGCCTTCTAAAATAAGCATGCCGTACAAATCGGCTCCGATGATTAAATCGATCGGATCAGAGCTCATGGGATTCTTATCCGCCAACGTCAAGTCAGAAATGTGCGCCCATTGGAGCGTTGATTGAGCGCGATTCGGTGCGTACTTTGAAGGCGATTGGATTACGTACGCGGTAGTCGAGTATGCAGGTTTGTCGCCGAACGATGGTGTTACGCAAATACGTGCGACGGAATGCGACAACGATTGCGAGTCTCCAATGCCGGTAATACGTGTAGTTTGCTTTATTTTCGCGAGACGCAACCGTTGAACGATATTTCCGGAGATTAAAGTCGCAACGGAACCTTGGTCGAGCAGAGCACGGGCGTAAACAAAGTGACCTTGTGGTGAGTAAACACGCACTCGAGCGGTTGCTAAAAGTACGGTTGACTTCGGCATTATCGTCTTTGAAATTAAATGAGACGCGATCTCGTTATCGTTGTCGCTGTCTTTTGATGCGACGGTAGGAACGGATTCTACGCTGGGCGATTTTGCATCGTCCGTGAAATGTAGTAGGGTGTGATGTCGCTTATGACAAGTTTTACAGGACCGCACGTTTTTAAAATTTTTTAGCGAATGATTACGCCCGAAGCAATTAATACAACGGTTTTCTTTCTTCACATACTCGTATCGCTGCGACGGAGTATATGCTAAGAACGACGCACATTGATACAATAGGTGCGCGGATTTGCACATCGGGCACGCAAGGTGTGCAGTTGTTGTCGAATGGGAAGCGATCGATTTCGATTTCGGCGACTTTTGCGAACCGTCGGTGGTTTTCTCGGATTTCGAAGGCGAGATCGCCTCGAAAGCGCGGATACGCGATTCTAGAAACTTATCCAACTCGTTATAGGTGGGATAATCGACCGTTTCGCTCATCTGTAATTTCCATGCTTTCCGGGAAGATTTATCGAGCTTTTGCGAAATTAAAAAAACGAGGATATCGCTCCAAGTGTCGACGGGACGATCGAGGTTTTTGAGCGCTTGAACCGAGGTGTTTGCTTTGTCGCGCAAATTCTGAAGGTCTTTGAAGGTTTCGGACGCGATCTGTGGCAACGAAAATAACGTTTGCAGATGGCCGTTAATTAAACGACGTTTATTTTCATAACGCGACGAGATGAGATTCCATGCCACAGTAAAATTCGCGTCGGTAATCGCGAGGTGGGTGAGCGCGCTACTTGCATCTCCCGATAAACTCGAGCATAAATAATGCATCCGATCTACATTTGATAAAGTTTTATTATCGATAATCATCGACTTAAAACGATCGCGGAAGCTTTCCCAGCGGTCGAAAAATCCGTTGAAGGTCGGCAGGTTGATCCGCGGAAGCTGAGCCGTGGGACGGAGGACTGAATTTGAAGCGTAACTTACATTGAGGTCGACTTCGTCGCTGTCAGAAACCTTGGCCAGTACCTCGGACATGTAGTCCAGCGCCTCGTCAAACTGGTCCTCGCAGGCTTCGAACTGGTTATTGCAGTAATACGGCAGCTCCTCGGCGGTGCTCACTTCGAGGGATGCCCGGATCTTAGCGTCCAAGTCCCGCGAAGTCGAGAACTTTTCTTTGAGGGCTGCGATTCGGCTCTGCACCACCGCCTTCGTCATCTTGGCTTGACCCAATTTTTTAAAGTTGGATAGAGCGCGAGATATTGAGCTCATCAATTGGCTCTGCTTTGCCAGGAGCTCGTCTTGTGAAGATGCCATGGTGAACGGGTATCGTCACTCAGCACTCCGAAAGTCGTATTAGGGTCGTATAAAGGGTACGATTCGTCTTGACTCCGAATCCGGCTCGAAGGACCAAAATGTGCACTCGCGATCGGGTATCGTTCGTTGAGCGCGGTCGGCTGGTATAGCCTTGTAAGAAGACTCGGCAGTCAAGGTACTTAGGAGTGGTTGGATAGAGAAACGACGTATCTTCGGATGTGCGGTATATACGGTATCGAATTTATTTGCTCGTTACAATGGTACAAAAGCTTCTGAGGGCGAGCGGTATGTCAGCTGAATTTCGGAGCGGTCGCTAGAGCGCGCGAGGAGGGGGAAGATAGTTCGAGAAATAACGCGATTATTTTCGAGAAACGGAGCTGGCTTTCGCGGAAATTCGGGGGAACTCCAGGCGCTGACAAGGTCTTGCGCATAAACACGTGAAACGACAACACGGCGAGGAATGCGGGTCGATGCGAAGTCTCGCGATTCCGGAACAATATCCAATCGACGTATTTTCGATGTATCATTTCTCACTGGGTATTTGTATCGTACATTAGATTCTTCAGCGATATTATAAATGGTTTTCAGCCATCATCTTATATAGTACACAGCTTTTTATTAAAATAAGTATATAATATTCCTCTGAATTCTGACTGAATCTTGCACCTCATCTCTTATAAATAAAACAAAATATTAGCAGTATACTAGCAATTTGCTAACAAGTTTGAGTAGAATATTGCGGCAGATTAACATAAACTGCATTTGCATTAAGCTCGCGGTCCGTCAGCGGATCCTAATAATATCAACTTAATCTGATAACATTTAAATTAAAGCTGAATTTGGCCCTAAAAATGGCTCAAAGTAGCTAACCTTCAAATTAAAGAAAAATTTTCTTGATGTAATGGAAACAAATGGTTGTGTGGTACTGGTATACTACGGAGGCGCCCACCTATTATAATTCTCTTACGGAAGTTAATAATTATAAAAAAAGTTTGATTTTGATGTACTGTGTATTTATTGTATATCAATTGTTGCTTTGTTTTTAAAATTTGCCAAATAATATATCATAACGAAATTTTGAACACTATAAAGATGTGTTATATATGAGTACAAGTAAGAAGAAAGACAGAAGATCGCCACTAGACCATCCGATCATCGATGTCAAGTAACGTTGGGCGCGGTTACTATCCAGAGGAGGTCCATATATTTGGCCCCTCATCTACAACAAAATACAAAAACATTAATATATTCGGATTGTACATCGTTTGTACATAAATGTACTACGATTTTTAGTGTTTGTATATCCTTGGTTAATTTAAAAAAAAAATAAAAAAGTTTTACTCGTAATACTTCTAAAAGTTAGCCCCTCATTATTTAAAAAATAATGATAAATCACAGTTTATTGTGCTTAATCATTTGTACATCATTTTTACATTCTTAGTAATTGATTTACTTTTTATTTAAATATTTCTTTTTTTGTTTAAAATATAAATAAATAATTTTTACTCAAACTCGGCGGGTAAATCTTTATTTTTTTGCATATACATATATCTATATGTATTCATAGTCGGGTCTTATTTCAAGACCGTCTTAAGTAAGATCTTAAGACGCTAATACGGCTCTGTGATTGGTTCATGACATCTTAAGATTGTACTTAAGACGGTCTTAAATATAAGATCCGACTATGAATACCGGCCTATAACTCAAGAACTAATCAACCAAATCTTAAAGAATTATACATATATGAAATAGTGGTAGAAAACACTGAAGAATATAATAAAATTAGAAAAAAATTGCCAATATATGTGCACGTCGATTTACCATCATCTTCTGTTAACAAGTTCTGTTATATTTTCGCTGACATTCTGTCGACAAAATTTGTAACGGACACTTTGCAACATTTCTTTTGATAGATTTAGCTATCTGAAATATTAGAAACGTGAATATATGCAAATGTGGCACTTTTGATATTCGGTGCATCCCAATCTTTATTTAAAGAGATCAGTGATCCGTAATTATCACGCTTCAATTAGGTACGTCAATTTATAAACGTTCGAGCTTTATTTAGTACAGACAAAATTTTTGGCCTGTACGTTTTTCTACCTTCGAATACAATTTCACTTTTAAGCATAACTTCACACTGAAAAGAAGCACATTTTTTAATTGAATTATGTCACATTTTTCCATATTAATATTATTTTACGTTTTCGCACGCATGTGTTATTTTTTTCTATTTATTGTTTAAGACAGCATTATTTCGCGAACACGTGATTAATACTGACATATCATGCGCGCATCGTATACGAACGCATTAACGCGCAAATTGTTCGGACAATAGAACACGCTACTTCCACGTATTGCGAAAGAGTCGATCGTGGTGAAAAGCCAATTGTGATGAAAAGGGTTTTAGTGCGTGCAAATAATTGCGCACTATGTCATGATGGCATAATTACGGGCGTCCATCCTGCGACACAAGGAATCGTTAATGACCCGGCGCCTCGCTCGGCAGCGAGCATATACGCAAAGTAAAGCAAGTGTCGTTGACGTAGTTCGCGTTCCTAGTATTTCTAAGAATGACCGAGCGAAAAGACATTTGGCAAAGTCGGTATTACGCGATTCCTAGATTATACATGACCTTAGCAGGACTATGGCCGTACCATCCGATTCGCGATAGATATCTGCATTTTGTACCAACGTTTACGATCTGTTCGATTATCCTCATACCCATGGTACACAATCTATTAAACAACCTAAAAAACTTTACTAAAAATTCTGAAAAAATTTATAGGTGCTCCTTGAGGTCTTAACTATAAGTTTAAACAGTAATAATATTATTATAAAATTAATTTTGCAATTGTTAATTTAATTGTTGAAAACAAGCAATTGGAAAAACGCACCGTAAATAGTCAAAATACCGCGGACGCGAACGACCCATGTATACGGATTAAGGATTAGGAATAACGGCACTTTATAAGTCTTACAATTAGTAAAAAAATTTTACTTTTTTGTCTAAATTTTTTTTCTTTAATCTATCGCGCGCGCGATATAGGTCTTATATTTTTATATAACAATATTTGTAAATGCTCTTTAGAGCTCTCAAGATTGTTCAACTACTGTCAGCTCGTTTCGAACAAAAATGTCTTTTTTTAATAAGCAAAAATATTGTTAAAACTGAAATTTTCTAGCTTTTAAAGATATATTAAACATCACATCATCATCAATGTTTTATAACATTGATCAATATTTTATATATATTTATATTTTATATTATGTTATAACATAGCTACTGTATGTGCACATTGCCATGACGGATCTCGATGATTTATTCGAGTGTATGCCAACGATACTAATCACGATAATATTCAGCTTTAAATTAGCAAGCTTGATGACAAACAGTGAGAAAGTAAATAATGTGGTTACATATAACAGTTTTATTAATGCGATTAACGTCACATATAGTCAAATCCTCGATATCCGATAATAAATATCGTTATCGTAAAAAAATTCGGGTGCATGTTTGTAGATAAGGGCCTGTCTTAAAACGATAGAAGACGATTGGTTGTCATTAAATACGGATAGCGAGAAGGCTATTTTGCAACGACATGCTACATACGGACAATATCTGACGATATTTTATGCAGGTGCATATCAAACCCTGGTGAAAAAATTTCTCATATTTTCTCAGAAATCTCCTAAGAATTTCTCATATTTTACATTTATAAAAAATTCTGAAAAAATATATCAAATTTTTTAGATACTTTCAGAAATAATTAAATAAGAATTTTCGAAATATTTTAGTATCTGTGTATGTATGAAAATTTCTGATAAATTGCGCTAATTTTCTCATATTTATTCAGATTTCTAAAAAAGATGGCGGGAAAAATCTGAAATATTCTACTATTATTTTGTCTGAGTTTTTTGAAAAAGAGGTTCCAACTCTATAAAAAATCTGAAAAAATCTTAAAATTGTCAGAAATTTTGATCAATAATATGAAAAATTCTGAGACAATTTTTCACTAGAAAAGGCAAAATAAATATTTAATAGAAAAATCTTGGAGGAAAATGTGCGATGAAGAGTTGAAAATTAATTCGCTAGAAAATTCTCTTTCCGTAACTTGATCAAATCTTTCAGCAACATTCTTTGCATAACTCGCGTGTTTCCAGGTTTTATGGTGACAACGGGATTGCTCTACATGTTCAAGTCGATCGTATTAATAATGATAGAGGATACTTCGAACTCAACCAGACTTGCCGTAACGAAACTACCCTTCCGCGTGGAATACGGTTACAGGATAGATCAGTACTTCTATCCGATACTGATTCATTGTTATCTAACCGTATACTCTCACGTGACCGCCACGGTCGCTGCCGATACCTTGTACTTCACTCTGATCCAACACGCCTGTGGGATGTTCTCGGTTGTCGGGTGAGTACCAGGAACGATGTTTTAAATAAAAACTGACAAGTAAAGCTACCCAAGTGTTACTCGCCGATTTGATTGAAACTCAGTACACTTGTAGAGCAGCCAACATAATAATAGACACGTACTTTTTATATCTGCAATGGTGCAACTTTAAGAGTAAAAACTACCCCTTGTATCTATAAGCACGAGTAATTAACTCGTTGCATTTAAGCTCACGGAATTAGAACTATTCTTGAATTTTGAATATTATAAGAAGTTTTCATGTCGCTGAAAGCAAATTCAATGTAAAAATTCAAAATGGCGGATACAATATGGCGACCTGATAAATTAAAACTTGATAAATAAATTTTATATCGCTCTTTGCCGAACCCGGGAATAACCGACGAGGAGGTGGCGAGAGTTTATCCCTATTTTATTTTTTTGCGTTTTTTTTTTACTTTTTTAATATTTTGTTTTACATTTTTTTATATGTTAATTTTTTTCAACTATGTCACTTCTCGCGCTTTGCTTATGCAGTCTATTTTTTTACTTTTTACATTCTTTGCAGAAATGGTATTCAAAAAATCAAACCATTGTGGGGTACGTGCGTTATATGAAATTTTTCCATTGTGGGATAATTCAACCTTTCGATGTCCTCGGCTTCAGGATTTGGAAAAATTTCATAAAACATTTTTTAGATAAGCCGGTATTCATAGTCGAATCTTATACTCAAGATCGTCTTAAGTCTGGTCAAAGGCAGTTTTAAGACTCCATCCAGCCAATGAAATAACCGTATTAGCATCTTAAGACATAACTTAAAACAATCTTGATATAAGATACGACTATGGCTGCGTTCCGATATTCACTGCAAGTACTGTTAAGCATCATTCTGTCTTCGTTGCACATCGTATATCAAATGAAGATGGAGCGATGCTTACAGTACTTGCAGTGAATATCGGAATGCAGCCTATGAATACCGGCCATAGTCTTTTGTATAATTACGATGTGAACTTACATTTACGAAACAACATTATCAAACTTCAATCGCTTATTTATAATCAGCTATCTTCCCCTCGATTTATAAATCTGTTTAAGGCTGCGTTTCGATATTCACTGTCAGTACTGAAAATCTGTAGTTTACGTCACGTATACTACAGATTTTCAGTACTGGCAGTGAATATCGAAACGTAGCCTATGTATTCGTGGTACAAAAGTGGATATTTACAAATAGAGAAACCACTCGATCGAGTTTGATAATCCCGTAGATTATTGTTTCAAAAATTGTGAAGTTATGTGTACATTATGCAATAACATAGCAGTTATAAAATGTGCTTTGTGTGCAAATTCTTTGTGTATGAAAGAATTCTTTTTTGAATACTATTTCTGCAAAGAATATAAAGAGTGCGTTCGAAAATAAAGTTTGGTTGGTGTTGGGAAATGGTGAAGTTGGCGGAGAAACGAAACGCAGCGTTGGCAATTTTTAATACCGCCAACTTCACCATTTCCCAACACCAACCAAACTTTATTTTTGAACGCACTCAATGAGTAAAAAAAAAGACATAAGCAAAGCGCGAGAAGTAACATGGTTGTAAAAAAAATTAGCATAAATTTATTTAAAAAATGTGAAACAAAATATTTAAAAAAGTAGAAAAAGAACAAAACGCAAAAAAATCAAATAAGGATAGACTCTCGCCACCTCCTCGTCGGTTATTCTCGGGTTCGGCAAAGAACGAGACAAAATTGTTTTAATTTATCAGTCCGCCATATTAGATCCGCCATTTTGAATTTTTACATTAAATTTGCTTTCAGCGACATAAAAACTTCTTATAATATCCAAAATTCAAGAATAGTTCTAATTCCGTAAGCTTAAATGCAACGAGTTAATTACTTGTACTTATAGATACAAGGGGTAGTTTTCACCCTTAAAGTTGCACCATTGCAGATATAAAAAAATACTTGTCTATTATTTTTGGCTGCTCTACATCAAGTGTACTACTACTACAAATCGGCGAGTACCTAACACTTGAGTAGCTTTACTTGTAAGAGATAACAGGCGAATGACGTGAGACCGATGTCATGAAAGCACTTTATTGATATATATCGCCTATTTTGGTCCTTTTCCACTCCAATAAAATTGATGATCTCGATCTTGCGATCTGGAAATACAATTTGCCAAGAACATTATCATTTTAGCGGCCTTCAGACACATGCTGGAACATATTGGCGAAGATATTGATGCAAATTTTGATCTAAAGCCCAACAAGAGAAATGACAAGAATTACAACAAAGCTTTCAATTGCTTACGCAAGCATCTGCATGTAATAGAGTGCGTGTTTTAATTTAATTTTTAATTACAACAATATGTACCTAACATCTATATATTGTATCATCTACTGTTTGTAACCGCGCTCAAATTTTGTCGCAGATTCGCGGAACTGATCGAATCCACGTTTACACATATATTTCTGGTTAGCGTTAGTTTAAATATGATTGGTGGCAGTATATGTGGTATTCAGGTACGTGCAACAATATTTTTATGTTATAATCCATAACGGAGATTGTTGTAGCAAAGGAGAATTTTTTAATTCAATAAGATTTAATGTTTAACAAAACTATTACGTGTATCTTCCGATCCGAAAAGTTTTCTTTCAAATCACTGACCACTCTTCATAATTGATAATACAGAAATTAATAAATTAATACAAAAATTAATTACGGAAGAAAATATATATTTCAGGTGTTGATGAATCTAAACGACGCGAAAGATATAATAGCACCCCTCGCTATCTATGTTGCTCAACTCACCCATCTTTTCTTCCAGTTTTGGCAGGCTCAGTTTTTATTGGATTACAGTGTTGTTCCGTATGAGTCGATGTAAGAAATCAAATCCTTGCTCCCGAAAGTCACTTTTTGAAACTGTCGTTCCAAAGATCGAAAAGATGCAAAAACTGGAAACATTAACATTTTCAGTTTTATCCCTATTTTATTAATCGCGATTTGAATCATAGTTGCAGGGCAAATTGGTATTACACCTCGGAGAGATGTAGAAAACTTTTGCTCCTAATCATGAGTAGAACCATATCACCATGCAGAATAACTGCTGGCAAAGTGGCGACTCTGTCCATTGAAAGTTTCGGCGTGGTGAGTGAAACTTTATCATTCCTTATAACTTTGCAGGTTTGCTTTATCTTCAGCCTTAAGATGTACTTCGTGTTCTTATTGCTCTGAAGGTTCTGAAAACATCAATGTCCTATTTCACGATGCTGCGCTCCTTCCATTAACAGGTTCAACATGCGTGTGCCAGGCCAGCTTGATGATCCATGATTTAAGAAAATTCTAATAGCTGCACGTGGATAATCATAATATCTTTACGCGACGATTGACTTAAATTATTTTAATTGTCAGAAATGTCGAAAATATAACATTTTACGCCAACAAATTTTGTACCTTTCTTTATTGCACTAAAAAATTGCAAACTTAGAAGAGAAATGCTGCATGATTCCTTTCGCAGTAATCAAACTCATGGACAAAATTGTCATAAACTTGATAACTCAATTTATCATCGGCTTTGCTCAATGAACGATAAGAGCACTATTCCAAACATCAAACATTGTAGCGAGATATACTTAGTTAGTTGTGTCACTCTTCGCGAAACTGCGATCGAAAGACACAGTTACGTAGCAGCTACTGTGAGGGGTGACATAATTGTACGCCGCGGGAAATAATTACGTAATGTCGTAATTACGGCCGTGCAACGCTGCGACATAAGGAATTGATAATAGCTGTTCTCGGCAGCTTGTCTAGTGGCAAGTATTCACAAGGAATCGTTGATAGTCTTAATGTTCGTAGTCTTGATGTTCCTGAAAATGGACGAGCGACAGAACATTTGGCAAAGTCGCTTTTATACAGTTCCTAAAGCGTATATGAGCTTGATAGGGATATGGCCTTATCATGCGTTTCGCGACAGGTGTTTACTTTTTGTGCCGATGTTTACATTTTCCATCACCATCCTTGTGCCCCAGGTACGTGGCCTGCACAAATCGTATCGAGCCACTTGCCTTTCTTTCATCTTGCAACATATTATAGTCTCTTATTCGGATATATTAATATACATTTTATATTATCTTATATATATTAATTATATATAATATATTTTTTATATTGTATTATATATATTAATAGGTATTAAAATATAATATATTCTGTAATATTGACGTAGCTACTATATCTTCTAATCGCCGCTACAGAACTCGACGATGTGTTCTCATGCTCTCCGTCGATGTATATCACCATAATATTCAGCTTCAAATTAGGGTGGTTGATGATAAACAACAGGAAAGTACGTGACAATCGCGCACGAGTTCAATGATGCGATTAGCATGATAAAAATTTTGGTCAAAAATTCTTGATAGGAAATACTTATAGTTGAAGACCTGTCTTAGAATGATGGAGGACGATTGGTTGTCGTTGAATACGGATGTAGAAAGGGCGATTCTACGGCGGCACACCGCATACGGGTGGTACATCACGCTAACGTACGGAGGTACGTCGTGGAAATCTCATTGAAAGATATCACACATTTCCTTATTCAAAATTCGACCGAGACTTTCAGCGATCGCTCGGTGTGTGACGCGTACGTCGATTTCCAGTCTTTATGCAGTCCGTGGGAATCCTCCTCATAACGAAGTCGCTCGTGGTGATGCTACTGGAGGATACTTCGGACGCGACGGTGTCCTCCCTAGTGGCCGAATCGAAGCTACCCCTTCGCGTTGAATACGGGAAAACTTTAGATCAGTACTTGTATTCAATGGCGGTACATTGTTACCTAGCCGTATTCTCCCACATCAGCATCACGATCGCAGTTGACTCCTGCTACATCGCTCTGATTCGGCACGCGTGCGGGATGTTCGCGATTGTTGGGTAAGGCTTTCGCGTTCAATATTGATAATAACAAATTGAAATATAAAATAAGAAAGGCGTGGACGTAAGCGGTATACCGCGTCACTTTCGACCTGTAAAGTACGTTCTAATATCTCGTCTTCCATTTCCACCCGCTTTGAGCCCATGCAGTCTGAATGAAAAAAAAACGGCTGGTTTCGATCTCGCCAGGAGCATTATCATTTGAACGGATTTTCAGATACACGCTAGAACACATTGGCAAGGACAGCGACAGCAATTTCGATCTGAAACCCGACAAGGTAAAAGATGACAATTACAACAGAGCCTTGGACTGCCTGCGCAGGCATCTGCATGTGATACAGTACGTGTTAATGATTCCATAACGAGAAGTACTTTAATCCCCGTACGTATTGCTTTTAATCGTAATTAAGTTTTTGGCGCTTTCACAGATTCGCGAAACTGATCGAGTCGACGTTCACAAATATATTCCTGGTCAGCGTTTGCCTGAACATGATCGGCGGCAGTATGATCGGCATACAGGTATGCGATTGTTTTCTTTTATGCTGCACTTCGCAATAAAACTTTTCGCTGAAGAGAATTTTGCAACCGAAAAGAAGTTAATTTTTGAAGATAATTCATATTTTCTCGCGAAAATCCTTGGAATTTCAGGAATCTGTTAAAAGCGTATTTTAGGTGGTTTTGAACTTGAACGACGCAAAGGATATCGTGGAACCTTTCGCTATCTATATCGCTCAACTCATTCATCTCTTCCTACAGTTCTGGCCGGCTCAATTTCTCTTAGATTACAGCATTCTTCCCTACGAATCAATGTAAGAATGTAACTTCTTTTAGCAAATTATAGAATTATTGTAATTCTTCCGAACATGATACACGTAATTTATAATTTTTTCATCATTTTTTAAGTACTTTTTTCTTTAAAAAAGAACGTGTAATAAAGGTAAACGTTTTTTTTTGCTCTATTATATATTTTTTCTTACTTGGAGTGATACTTAAATAATTTTGTTCCGAGTTATATAGTTGCAGATCAAATTGGTATTATACTTCGGGAAGATGTCGAAAACTTCTTTTTTTAATCATGAATAGAAGCGTGTTACCATGCAAAATAACTGCTGGCAAGGTCGTGCCTCTGACTATTGAAAACTTCGGCACGGTAAGCAAATTGTGCTACTATTCACAATTCTCCATAATATCTTTCTATACTTAAAAAAACTTTGATATCCTTCTTCTCAAAGGTTCTAAAAACAATGATGTCTTATTTCACGATGCTGCGTTCCTTCAATTGATGACTTCAACGCATCTCTATCATTCGGTTTTTTAATAAAATCATATAAGATTCATATATTTACTCGTGGCCACGGCAGTTTCTTTGTCATACACAGCTCTTTAACAAAATAGTGAAATTTATATATATTTACTCGTGGTTTGCCATGATGGTTTCAGTTGGTTTCAGCAAGCAATCGATTTGGGTCACTTCAAAGGTATCGAAAAGAAACGATAAAAAATTATGCGTCAACAAATCTTATATAATATCTTTCATCATAATCGAAAATTATAATACATTGGAAAGAAAGCATCATCGTGCGATACTTTTTATAATAATCGCCTAATTGTAAGAAGAAAATCTTTGTAATCGCAATTTGGAAATTTTGTTTGGTACACACCATTGATTGAACACTACTGTGAGAAAGAGAATTACCGCCATTAAAATTAAACAACTATTTGCAAATTTTGAACATTTAAAACCACCAATATTCTATTTTAATTATTTTATATAACCTCGATAATTGCAGATTATGTACAATGTACACCTACAACAGGATTGTATAACGATATCAAAAATTGATTTCTTTTTAATTCTGAAAGTGATGTCTTATTTCACACTGTCACGTTCCGTTCCTTACAGTATGACGATGTCATAGAAATAATTCGTATATTATTTTCAAAGAAAGTCTTTTATCATAATGGAATTGCTCATGTAATTTTCCTTTCTAATTATGAAAATTTCTTTGCTCACCGTTCTTTTAAACTTCTAAGTTACAATCAAATATAGAAGATGAGACGATCCGAAAATCATGTATGTACATGAATTCCAGAACCCACATTTTATTAACAGCACATCACTGTATACCTCTAGGCAATTTTATTTAAATCCGACATATCATAAATTTTGAAGTTTGTAGAAATTAGGCTACGTTAAATTACGTTGAAGCAACAACAACTCATCTTCTCACATCGGTCAGCGCCTGTTATTTTATTTTTCGTTTTTTAATCGTTCGAAAGCAATATAAAGTTCAATCATTTCCGAGACGAGATAAAGCGAAAGTACTCACTAGGACTCGCATTTGAAACTAGTTCGTAAAATACACGTGCTAATACGGAATATAAAAGTAAAAAAAAATGTTCCCTTAGAGGGCTCAGATAAGCCGATAAGCAGAAGCGATAATAAAAGAGCTTTAAAAAATGTAAAAAAGAAATAAGCAATTTTAAGTACGACCGTATATAAGATAATAATCATTAATTAAAGGAAACGCCATAATCGGTCGGGACTGTGTGGATCTTGGTTGTCCAATAAAATTGATTTTCAATTTAATTGTGTGAGAGTAGGTATTCTTTCTAGCTTTAGTTGTGGCTACGTTTAAGTCCGTAAGTAACGGCGCGTGGTTTACTAGAGTGATGATTTGTACTTAAAATTCACGAATAATTTTATTGGACAACCAAGATCCAGTCCCGACCGATTATGGCGTTTCCTTTAATTAATGATTATTATGTAAAAAAAAGATTTAAAACACGGGCAAATAATCACTCGCTTATTCTTCAGTGCAATTACAACGCAATTATACGACGCTGTCGTTGCTCTGAATAGGAAATGAAAAGAATCGATAAGTAATCTCCCGCAGTATCTCGAACATATGGAATAGTTGATGTAGTCTGCAAGCTTCTTATTCTTGAAAAGTGATCGATAAGAAAGACGTTGAGCAAAACCGATATGCTGTTCTTAAATTATATCTAACCATCGCAGGATTATGGCCATATCATAGTTTTCGCGACAGATGTATTTGCTTCGTGCCGTTGTTTGCATTCTGTTTTATTATTATGACCCAGATAGCCAAGCGTTCTGTAGCATAAGAAAGGAAATGATTTCTTGGCACAAGTTTCCCTTCAGTTGCCATCATGTTGCTATCACCGGAACAATAGTGATTTTGTTTAGGGCAACTTAAAGGCATTATGCAGACAACGGTTGCTCTTGCAAACGAGCGACAAGCTCGTAGTAAACTTATTGCCTTAAAAGTTGCCACAATTTGTTGGAAACCGTTTTCGTAAAATATTTAGTTTACATTTTTGCCAATGAAATGGAAATATGTGTAGCCATATTGACGCGCGCTAATATGTGTCAGCCAATCAGGTTACGTGCCTCTTTCTTAGTTGAGGCTTCTCTCTCATTGGCCATTGCATATTGCATTGGCACGTTTCGGCCGGGACGGTCGCTCGACCGTTGATCCGCGTTCTTACGGGCGTATCTCACAGTGCCGCTGCGGATTGGTGCGCGAACCACGTAACAGTACGGACGTGCTCGCGGTTTCTCTCGGCTTCGAGATCTTTCGAGTCGGTTTCATTCGTAGTTATACGGTGAAATAGTGTTTATAGAGTTAATCTGTTTGGCCCGAGAACCAAAACTTTTCGGTTGCTTGGTGATAAATAAAGGGGCCGCGGCCCCTGCGTCGCGATGGGGGTCGAGGAGGACGACCCACCCCCTCTACATACGGTAGAATTGTCTGGAACTAAAGACAATGTGCGCGAGCATCGGGAAGATGTAGAAGTTAAGAATATCAGTCGTACGCAGGATCCCGTCCTGAACACTCCTTTGTCCCAACCTCTCCCTGAAAGGAAGAACCGAGAATCTTTGGGTGGAAAACACGAGTTCCGGGATCGTTCCCCGTTGGTGACGGCTGCCCGTGTGGCGGCGGCGGACGGGGATAATGGTATCGCAGCGGATGCGTCAACTGTAATGGAGATTGAGGAAGAAGTGGAGGACCAAATATCCGACATTTCCGATGTTAATGTTAATTCAAGTAAGGTAGTAGATCGTAAGAGAGCCCGCGAAAGCGAAAGTGATATCGGAAGCGAAGAACAAGAACAGTTCCCCTTGCAAAAAGTGCGTAAAACGCCGGAAAGAAAGGAAGGCGGAGATAAATCGCGTAAGAACAAAGAGAAAGATATATCGGCGCCACGTGCGCTGTTTAGATATTCGTCGTCTGATAAACCGCCGTTTTCGGTTTTTATTGAGCCATTGTCGGCTAATGTAGATGTGTCGGCACACCGTTTGAAGGTCGCGTCGCTTGTTTCACAGATAGTTTTTAAGGATCACAAAGAATTCAAGGTTGCCGGGAAAAATAGATTTATCGCGGAAGTGCGTACGGCGGAATCCGCCAATAGGCTTGTCAACAACCAATATTTACAGAAAGCGAATTTTAAAGCGTACATTCCAGCGTTCAAAGTTATGCGTACCGGAATTATAAGAGATATTCCCGATGAGTGGGATCCCCAGGCTCTCATTCCGGTTATCGAGACTTATGAGGGCCGGTTAATTAAAATTCATACGATTGAGCGATTGAACCGAACAGTTAAAGATAAGGAAGGAATAAAAACAGTCCCATCTACGACGTTAAGGGTTAGATTTGTAGGGCAGGTACTGCCAAACTATGTTTTTATTCACAGAACGAGGTATAGAGTTCGGCCGTACATTAGTAAGACCAAAATATGTTATACATGTTTTAGGTTGGGTCACATGGGCAACACTTGTAAAAGTACGCCGCGTTGTTTGTTGTGCGGGGGGATCAGACATTTAGAGGGAGAAGGCTGCCCGCGGGGCAATTTGCCCCCGAAATGTTTAAATTGTGGCGATGGTCATTTGGCCACGTCTACGGACTGCCCAAATTTTAGATTTCAGAATGATATTAATGCGCTTGCTGCGCACGAAAATATTACTTTTAAGGAAGCTCGTAGGAGATTAAGACGCGTTGAAAGTGAAAATAGGCCGGTGGACCCTAGTTTGAATTACACAGAATTCCCGCTGCTTCCGGAAGCTGGTGAAGAAAAGGAGAACAATTCAAATAATCCAAACAATAATAATAATAATAATTATCACCAATATCGATTGCAAAATAATGCTCAGGCCCAAGCTCATACGCAAGTATATGCTAATGTTAACAAGTCTGTTCCAGTGAGCAATAGATTTGCTCCTCTACAGGAGCTGTCTGAATATGAGGAGGATATAGGCACTTATACGTATGCAAATGTAGCGTCACGGCCCAGGGGAACTCACCGCAGTGGAACACCGGAACAAGCTGTAAGGAACAACAAAAGCAGTAGCAGTAATGTGAGCAGCGCGAGAGGAAATCTGGCAAGTAGAAGGATGCAATATCGTCTCCCGGCTGAGCATTTTAAGGAACTCGTCTTCCCTAATGGAAGGACTCAACGTATGGTAACAGATTCGAATGAGACAGTGGAAGTGATGGAATCATCAGACGGAATGAATTCGCAGAATAAACAAGAGTATAATATGACAAGAACAGCGCAACCTCAGGTGGGTTACTATAATTATAATTATAATCAAAGACTGAATCGTAATGGTAATAATCTCAATTTGAGTCCTGTGTATGATGATAATCTCAGATACAGCTCTGATTTTAATGGTAATGGTAATTCTGAACTCAGCCCTACCATTGTGAATAACTTAACGTCCAGTGTAGAGGCTGCTTTGAGTCAAGGATTGAGTATGATTATTGAAAGAAACGCTTTCGTACTGCAAGAAGAAAATTTGGAGACGGAGGCCGCACTGAATGTCACTTATTTAATTGATGCAATAGTTAAAATTGTAAGGGAAGCGATAAAAAACGTCGCTCCTAATGAGTCTGTTGTTTTGCCCAGTCAGCCGCATAGAGATAATTTCAATTATAACATCCATGGCCAATCACAATCCACGGAAAGTAAGAGTCAGCAAGCTGAAAATCATGCAGTGGAATTGTAGGGGACTTCGGGATAAATTACCCATCCTCAAGAAAATTGCGGAGGAAGATGTTGATGTTTTCTGCTTGCAGGAAACACTGCATGACAAAAATAAGAAATATTTAATAAGTGGTTTTGATACAATTTTGAACGATAATTTCGTATTGGGAACTAGAGGAGTAGCGATATTTGTTCGCAATAATGTTAAATACGAAGAAGTAAATGTTTCTTTGATTTCGCACCCGAGCATTGAAGTGCTCGGTATATCTTTGGTCTTTAATAACAAAAAATTGTTAATTTTGAATATTTATAGACACCCTAGTGTTCAAACGCCTGCTCGAATTTTCGATGATATTTTTCGGTTTGCTTCATCTTTTGAAACGGCACTTGTGATGGGTGATTACAATGCACATCATACGTTATGGTTTTGTGCAGATAATAATACACATGGCAATTGTTTGGCTAATAGTATTGATAAATACGATTTCGAGGTTCTCAATGAGAACTCTCCTACTCATTTTGGAACTTTTGATACTAGATGGAACGTTTTGGATTTGGCAATAGCCTCAGCTAATTTTGCAGCGGTTTGCCGTGTAATCACAGGAGAAGACTCATTGGGCAGCGATCACGTTCCAGTCACAACGATCTGTTGCGGCAATGTGGGGCGACACAAGCGATATAGCTATAAGATTAATTTGAACAAGGAAGAATTGTTGAGATTTGAAACGATTTTGGACAACAGGAATCCAGCCGATTTATATAATTTGGAGGAAAATGCAGCGGTGGCTTATGAGAGGATTGCGGAGGACATCGTTTCAGCGGCATTGGAGGCTTTAGATGTTAGGAAGGGAAGTGCGCAAGTAAAGGCAAAGGAAAGGGTTAAAGTTAGGAGCTCGGCCCCTTGGTGGAACGAGAAATGTGAAGAAGTCAAGAATATGAGAAAAAGATACCAGGATATCTATTGGCAGGATAAATCTCTTGAAAATTGGATAGCATACAAGAAAAAGGATGCAGAGTGTAAGAAAGAACTAAGAAGACAGAAGAGAAAGGGATGGATGGAAAAATGTAATGCATTTAATCATATTACGCCTGTGGCAGAGGTGTGGAGATTGGTGAGAGCCTTTAAAAATAGGGAATTCGCGCAGGGATTGGTGTCGGTTTCGGAGGAAGCAAGAACAAATGCTTTGAATAAATTATGTCCTCCAACGTGTACTAGGGAGCTGCAAGGCTCGTTGGAGGAATTGTTGAAGGAAGATGTTGCGAATCCGAATTGCCAAAAATGGATGGACGAGCCTTTTACACGTTCGGAGTTGGATCTGGCAATAGCTACCAGCAAAGAAAAATCGGCAGCGGGTATGGATCGAATAAGCTATGTAATGATTAAAACATTAAATAATACTTACAGAAATGAGTTATTAAAAATATTTAATAGTATACTTAAGGAAGGATGTGTACCGAGTTCTTGGAGGAAAGCTCTTGTGATCTTTATCCCAAAAATGAGTTCTGGTGGGGCAAGGCCTATCTCTCTGATGTCTTGTCTCCTTAAGATATTTGAAAAATGTATTTATAATAGACTGCGGTGGTTTTTGGAATCATCTTTTGTAATACCAGATACGCAGTTTGGTTTTCGTAATTTCAGGTCATGTAGCGACAATTTAACAATATTAACAAACAGCATTCGAGCCGGTTTTTTGGAAAATAAATTTACCGTGGGTGTCTTTTTGGATATTGCTGGGGCGTTCGATAACGTTGATCCGCAGTTGTTATTTAAGGAACTCAGAAAAATAGGGATTCCCGCTCATATTGCTTGGATGATTTATAATTTGACTAATAGCCGGGAGATATTTGTTGTGGATGACGGGACCATTAAGGGTCCTTTTGAGACTAATAAAGGTACACCACAGGGCTCAATTCTTAGTCCGACCTTGTTTAACATATATGTAAGAGAGCTAAATAGGATTTTGCCAAAGGGAGTTGAATTGCTGCAATATGCAGATGATGTGGTTTTGTTTGTTACGCATCGGTCTCTGAAGGAGGCATTTCGAGTTATGGAGGAGGCTTTACAGAAGGTCTCTGATTTTCTCCGGCAGAAAGGCTTGGAGCTTGCGCCGATTAAATCGCAGAGCGTTGTTTTTACAAGAAAAAGGAAATTTAAGCTTCCTAAGCCTAATCTAGTGGTGAATGGATGCCCAATCCCATTAGTAGAGAGTGTAAGATTTTTGGGAATCATTTTGGATTCACAGTTGAGGGGTAGTGCACATTTTAGGTTTATTGTGGATAAAGGTAGAAAATTGACGAATGTGATATCTTCGCTCACAGGCGTTTATTGGGGTTCACACCCACAATCACTATTAAACATTTATCGAGCAATTTTTCGCGGCTCAATAGAATATGGTTGTCAAACTTTTAATTTTAAAAGAAATAAGACCATTTTCAGGACTATACAGAGGTTGCAATACAAGTGTATTAGAAAAGCTCTTGGATATAGGATGTCTACCCCGATTAATGTAATGTTGTGCGAGGCCAGGGAGCCTCCTTTGACTTTGAGATTCGAGTCTTTGATGAGAAATTATATAATTAAAAATCTTTCAATAAAACAAAACCCGGTGATCAATAATTTTATTAATATTTGTAACGGACAATCAACGGATAGGAGAATGGCGATTGCCTGTGATCAGATCCCGATGTTAAAGATGTTTTCTTCATTGGAGGGTTTGAGAAAATTGATGTATCGATCCGTAGGTTTACCAGCGTTTAATTACTCATATTTTTCACTACATTTCAGGCCTGAGGTAGATTATTTGCAAGTGAGAGATTTGGATTCTGCATCTTCCGCACAGATAGTAGGGAATTTTGGAGAACAATTTGCTACACTTCTGATGGAGGCTACGGCCTTCTATACGGACGGTTCCAAGTCCTCCGCGGTGGAGGCGGTCGGCGTGGGCGTGTTCTCGCCCAGCTTGGGTTTGTCAGTTAGACATAAACTGCCGGCGGAGACTTCGGTTTTCTCCGCGGAAGCATGGGCCATTTTGCAGGCCATAATTGTAATATTGCATTTGCGTGTGCCCAAAGCGGCAATATTTTCAGACTCAAAAAGCGTTTTGGATGCGATTTGTTCTTATAGGATTTCGTATGATAATTATTTGATTTCTTTGTTAAGGGAGAAAATAAGCAATGCGGCTAGAGACGGTCTGATTGTGAAGTTGGTTTGGATTCCTGGGCATAAGGGTATCCCAAGGAATGAGAGAGCGGATATTTTGGCCAAGGAGGCTGCGGTGTCGGGATTTCGTCCTGATTTTAAGGTTCCTCACGCGGATCTTAGAAGTATAACCAAACTGCGTATGCAAAAAAAGTTTCAAAATTATTTGGCAAACGTTGCATTGGAAAAAGGTAGCTTTTATCATAAGTATTTTTATGATGATTCTCCAAAACCATGGTACCTGCATCTGCCTTTTAAAAGAAAAGAGATAGTAGCGGTCAACCGTATTCGTAGTAATCATTATAATTTAAATTACTCTCTTAGTAGAAAAAACATTGTGGCATCCGCCGGTTGCGATTGCGGCGATCCGAGACAAGATATTAATCATACTATTTTCTATTGTCCGCTGACTAGAGATAAAGCGTGTATTATTATAAGGTTTTTTAGAGATAAGTTTCCATATAGTCCTATTGATATATTCCCACTTTTGAAAAGTCCCTCTGCAAAATTGTGCAGACTCCTGTTATCATTCCTATATTCCTGCAATATCGACTTGTAACGAACGAGTTAATGTGAAAATTCGCCACGGGATAATTCCCGAGCAAAGAGCGTGATTCGCGAAGTCAGCGCTGCCAACATGAGCAGCGTTGCAAGGGGCCTCTCGCGGAAAAGGAGTGGAGAAGTCCGCGGGTCCCACTGAGTATTATACTGGCTGCATTGGACCAGGAGGGACCAGGAGCCATCAAAAACGAAAGAAGAAGACAGTGCCGCTGCAGTAAGTATCATATATCTATACATATTATTACCAATTTGCATTAATTAAGAATAAATTAACCTCAACGTTATAATCTCTCTTTACTGCGACAGTATCTGTCGCAGTAAAGAGGTTAAGAGGTTAATAGGTTAAGAGGTTAATTTATTCTTAATGCAAGGAAATTATGCTATGCACGATAATAGTTTAATTATTATCTTGCATAGCATAATTGCCTTGCATTACATATTTGTTTCTAATGTTTTTTTGTATTTTTATATAGCTATATAGCTATAGCTACTGCCATTCGCAGCTACAGAGTGACAAGACGCAGCAAGGCTACTTATTCTCTCTCATTGCATTGTCACGTTTCGGCCGGGACGGTCGCGCGACCGCGGATCCGCGTTCTTACGGGCGTATCTCACAGTGCCGCTGCAGTAAGTATCATATATGGTAATTATTTAGAATACACACTCCACCTCAAATATCGATGAAATTAGGCTTAATCGATTCGTTTTTGCATAAAACGAAAGAATCTGGCAGAAAAATGCGGCGGTCTGCCCTGCGAAGCGAGATATTTAGCGTTAAAGTTGACGACTCTCAGGTTATGAAACCTGTCATACCGACGCGATGTAGCGACTGTGGTAGCGACAGCAGAGAGAAACCTGAGAGCGGCCATCCCTTTGTTCTTGCGGTGGATGCATTTTCCGACGCGCCGCCTGAAGAAGTTGATGTAAACTACGCTCGTCACGGTCGGTAGCGGTACATGGGTGCGTGTCCGTACTATGGTTGGTGTCCAAACTACTGAAAATCGATAAGGTTAATGAGCCAGACAAGGACCGACAACAATCGCTCCATCCTTGTCTCACGTATCACGTTACGGAAGGCGAGCTAGCAGCGGCGAAGCTGAAATTTCCTTTTAGCCGTCTCGCTCAGTCTTGCTTCTCTTACGCGCTGCGTTCCGTTCAACTTCAAAAATTAATATCTCTGGTTACATTTGTCGTAGAGAAATCTTTAAAAAAGCATTTTAAAGCTAAAGAGACAATCTTTTTGAAAAAATAGTTTATGTTACAAGAAATTGCAAATTCCAATTGTTATAAGCAATTGAAATGTTTAATTAATTTTTTTACTAAAAAGTGCAATTAAAAAATTTTTTTAAATAATGCTATCTTATTCTCTACTTCATTCTAAAAGTACACATATTTTTTATTTTATGAAGAAACGATGGATTCTATCTTTTTATATAATTTTAATGACTGAGATGCCGCGCCGTGCTTGCGTCTCTGGCTCGACCAAGTGGCACGGTACATTAATTTCTTCGGAAATCTCTTGTATGTACATACAGCTTATTAATAATATAATATATAATGTTGAATATAATCAAAATTATACAAATCACATTTTTGTTATGAATATTACATTTTAACAATTGTGTAGTATTCTGGTAAAGTAAATTGTTTTGTTTTACTGTACAGCGCTGTATAATTTAATCGTTAATTTTCTTTTCTGTTTTGAATTGCCGGGATTTTCTGTAATAAATGTTATGCTCCAATTTTTCTTATCGGGAAATTAATAAAGTTATATAAAGTACAGTGTAAATTTCAATTTTGTTGAACTCCACGCAGAAGATGAAAAAATAATAGCGTAGTCACTTACAGACTTGTAGAGCGCCAAAAGTCTGGGTCTAATAGGAATTGTCCGATAAGAAAATTTAAAGCACAATATCCATTGCAGAAAATCCCAGCAGTTCAAAACAAAAAAGAAAATTAACGGTTAAATTATACACAGCAGTAACAAAATATACTTTATCATCAGAAACAATGCACAATTTTTAAAATGTAATATTCATAACAAAAATGTAATTTGTATAATTGTAATTATATTCAATTATAAATTATATGTTATTACATTATATTATATATTATGTCATTTATACTGTACATACATTCTTCCTACAAGAGATTTCCGAAGAAATCGATGTGCCCTCTGCTATTTGATCGAGCCAGAGCCACGAGCACAGTGCGGCACAACGCGGTGCAGCCTCAGTCATTAAAATTATATAAAAAATAGAATCTATCGCTTTTTCATAAAATAAAAAAATATGTATATACTATCAGAATAAAATAAAGAATAAAATAGCATTATTTAAAAAAATTTTTAAATGTATTTTTTAATAAAAAAATTAATTAAACATTTTAATTGCTTATAACAATTGAAATTTGTAATTTATTGTAACTTGAAACTATTTTTTTTAAAAAAGACAGTCTTCTTAGCTTTAAATTTTTAGCTTAATTTTTTAAAGGTCTCTCTACGACAAATATAACCAGTAATATTAATTTTTGAAGTTGGCCTTCATTTTTCACGAAAATTGTATTGCTTATAACTTGCAAAAAAATATTTCGGACGAATAAAAATTATGTATCTGCTTATTTTATGTATATTTAATGTAAATGAAGTTTTACAATCAATTTAAAAAATACGAAGTCATTTCTCGTTCGATTTGACGTGGAATATTGCCCATATGCAGTATAATAAATAAAGGGGGGAACCTGCTATAGAACGTTTGAAAAAGAATAATTTTGTGCGATTTTTTTTCTCGGCTCCAATAAAACGAATCTTTTCTAAACTTCTGGGGTGTTTTAGTACACATTTTGACATTAACAAAAAAATTTTTTTATACAAAAATATTGATTTTTAATATGAAATGTTTAGCGATATTCAGAACGTTTTTTTTTCATTCACGTACACTCTAGCGTGAGTAATTTGTGTCTGTAACAAAAAAACAAAAACATTTCTTAATTTTTATGTAATTACATTCTATGTGAACCTCAAAAACTTTTTAAATATCGAAAATTAAACAAATTGTGAGACTTTGAAGAAAAAGTTATATAAAGAAGAAAGATATATAAAAAGTTAAAACTTTTTCTTTAAAGTCTCACAATTTGTTTAATTTTCGATATTTAAAAAGTTTTTGAGGTTCACATAGAAGGTAATTACATAAAATTTAAGAAATGTTTTTGTTTTTTTGTTACAGACACAAATTACTCACGCTAGAGTGTACGTGAATGAAAAAAAAAACGTTCTGAATATCGCTAAACATTTCATATTAAAGATCAATATTTTTGTATAAAAAAATTTTTTTGTTAATGTCAAAATTTGTACTAAAACACCCCAGAAGTTTAGAAAAGATTCGTTTTATTGGAGCCGAGA
The DNA here is from genome assembly GCA_030770355.1 of Harpagoxenus sublaevis. Taxonomy (NCBI): domain Eukaryota; kingdom Metazoa; phylum Arthropoda; class Insecta; order Hymenoptera; family Formicidae; genus Harpagoxenus; species Harpagoxenus sublaevis. Next base: position 29,216 of record JASTWR010000583.1, on the reverse strand, counting down.
AAAAAAATCGCAAAAAATTATTCTTTTTCAAACGTTCTATAGCAGGTTCCCCCCTTAATTTATTATACCGCATATGGGCAATATTCCACGTCAAATCGAACGAGAAATGACCTCGTATTTTTTAAATTGATTGTAAAACTTCATTTACATTAAATATACATAAAATAAGCAGATACATAATTTTTATTCGTCCGAAATATTTTTTTTGCAAGTTATAAGCAATACAATTTTCGTGAAAAATGAAGGTCAACTTCAAAAATTAATATTACTGGTTATATTTGTCGTAGAGAGACCTTTAAAAAATTAAGCTAAAAATTTAAAGCTAAGAAGACTGTCTTTTTGAAAAAAAATAGTTTCAAGTTACAATAAATTACAAATTTCAATTGTTATAAGCAATTAAAATGTTTAATTAATTTTTTTATTAAAAAATACATTTAAAAATTTTTTAAAATAATGCTATCTTATTCTTTATTTTATTCTGATAGTATATACATATTTTTTTATTTTATGAAGAAGCGATAGATTCTATTTTTTATATAATTTTAATGACTGAGGCTGCACCGCGTTGTGCCGCACTGTGCTCGTGGCTCTGGCTCGATCAAATAGCAGAGGGCACATCGATTTCTTCGGAAATCTCTTGTAGGAAGAATGTATGTACAGTATATAAATGACATAATATATAATATAATGTAATAACATATAATTTATAATTGAATATAATTACAATTATACAAATTACTTTTTTGTTATGAATATTACATTTTAAAAATTGTGCATTGTTTCTGATGATAAAGTATATTTTGTTACTGCTGTGTATAATTTAACCGTTAATTTTCTTTTTTGTTTTGAACTGCTGGGATTTTCTGCAATGGATATTGTGCTTTAAATTTTCTTATCGGACAATTCCTATTAGACCCAGACTTTTGGCGCTCTACAAGTCTGTAAGTGACTACGCTATTATTTTTTCATCTTCTGCGTGGAGTTCAACAAAATTGAAATTTACACTGTACTTTATATAACTTTATTAATTTCCCGATAAGAAAAATTGGAGCATAACATTTATTACAGAAAATCCCGGCAATTCAAAACAGAAAAGAAAATTAACGATTAAATTATACAGCGCTGTACAGTAAAACAAAACAATTTACTTTACCAGAATACTACACAATTGTTAAAATGTAATATTCATAACAAAAATGTGATTTGTATAATTTTGATTATATTCAACATTATATATTATATTATTAATAAGCTGTATGTACATACAAGAGATTTCCGAAGAAATTAATGTACCGTGCCACTTGGTCGAGCCAGAGACGCAAGCACGGCGCGGCATCTCAGTCATTAAAATTATATAAAAAGATAGAATCCATCGTTTCTTCATAAAATAAAAAATATGTGTACTTTTAGAATGAAGTAGAGAATAAGATAGCATTATTTAAAAAAATTTTTTAATTGCACTTTTTAGTAAAAAAATTAATTAAACATTTTAATTGCTTATAACAATTGGAATTTGCAATTTCTTGTAACATAAACTATTTTTTCAAAAAGATTGTCTCTTTAGCTTTAAAATGCTTTTTTAAATATTTCTCTACGACAAATGTAACCAGAGATATTAATTTTTGAAGTTGAACGGAACGCAGCGCGTAAGAGAAGCAAGACTGAGCGAGACGGCTAAAAGGAAATTTTAGCTTCGCCGCTGCTAGCTCGCTTTCCGTAACGTGATACGTGAGACAAGGACGGAGCGATTGTTGTCGGTCCTTGTCTGACTCATTAACCTTATCGATTTTCAGTAGTTTGGACACCAACCATAGTACGGATACGCACCCATGTACCGCTACCGACCGTGACGAGTGTAGTTTACATCAACTTCTTCAGGCGGCGCGTCGGAAAATGCATCCACCGCAAGAACAAAGGGATGGCCGCTCTCAGGTTTCTCTCTGGCGACAGAAACATGCCCCGCGGCCACATGCGCATGCTCTGTCAGCTCTGTGGCCACATGCGCATGCTCCGTGTCTGCACGCGCATGCAAAAGTGCGCGAATTTGAAACGTATGCATATTTATAATGCATAAATATAAATATGTACTTTTTATATATCAACTATTCTCTGCTTTAACAAATTATTTCTGCTACAGATATTAAGCGTCGAAGTTAACGAAACAGAAATAATTTGTTAAAGCAGAGACTCGTTGGTATATAAAAAGTACATATTTATATGTACAATAAATAGTTGGTATATAAATATGTATATAAAAATACATATAAATATGTACTTTTCGTATACCAACTATTCTCTGCTTTAACAAATTATTTAACAAATAATTTGTTAAAGCAGAGAATAGTTGGTATATGAAAAGTACATATTTATATGTACTTTTATATACATATTTATATATAAAAATGATTTTTGTTAAAACAGAGACCAGTTGGTTTATGAAAAGTACATATTTATATACCAACCATTCATTGTACATATAAATATGTACATTTCATACACCAACAAGTCTCTGCTTTAACAAATTATTTAACAAATAATTATTTAACAAATAATTTGTTAAAGCAGAGACTTGTTGGTATATGAAATATACATATTTATATGTACAATGAATGGTTGGTATATAAATATGTACTTTTCATATACCAACTGGTCTCTGCTTTAACAAATCATTTCTGTTTCGTAAACTTCGACGCTTAATATCTGTAGCAGAAATAATTTGTTAAAGCAGAGAATAGTTGGTATATAAAAAGTACATATTTATATTTATGCATTATAAATATGCATACGTTTCAAATTCGCGCACTTTTGCATGCGCGTGCAGACATGGAGCATGCGCATGTGGCCACAGAGCTGACAGAGCATGCGCATGTGGCCGCGGGGCATGTTTCTGTCGCTACCATAGACCTAGGATAAGATAGACGGAGCGTAAGCTGCTACTGTGGACAAGGGGGGTTAGGATAGCGCGGGAGGGGAAATAGAGCCAAGCCTCGGCAAAGTTCGGTTAGACTCGGGGACGTTCGGACGCTCGACCGACTCGACAGCACACGGATGTGCCTTCGCGCTTTGGTGTGCGTTGGCAGCATGTGGAAGGGATGCGCTGGTATGCGCTGTTTGTTCGATTACACATTTGACACATTTTTCCGGACGGTGGATAACATAACCTAGAATACAGACTATGTCAAGACCATCGTGAATTGATTTTTAGTAATATAAGATCTCATAATGGATTTAACAACAATCCGACAGTTCTACAATTCAACTCTGGGTATAAAAAATTAATTGCGCAAACGGAATTACAAGACAAATTTACTGGCAATTGTATACCATTACAAGAGATTACAATATTGCAGGCGTCATCTAAAAAGCCGATTAATGTTATAAATGCAACGACAAACATAGCTTCAGAAACACAATGGCTTGATGAGTCTGAACATAATACTGATCATGATTATTTATTACAACCACAATTCCCATCTTCTATTACAGAATATAAAATGGAAGCTTTAACTTTCATAGCGGGATATGTATTAAAAAGACTTACAACAACATTACATTGCACTGTATGTCTCGACACTTTAATAGGAAAACCTACAGATATACACGTTAATTTAATAAATATAAAGAATAAAGGTGGATTAATATATCCTTCACGAGATCTTGTATATGTTTGCAGAGTAACAAGAAGTATTTAATAATTATATTTATACAATAAAAAAAGAAGAATAGAAGTATTTAAGAATAGAAGTATTTAATAATTATATTTACAATTGCCAGTAAATTTGCTTGTAATTCCGTGTGCGCAATTAATTTTTTATACGCAGATTTGAATTGTAGAACTGTCGGATTGTTGTTAAATTTATTATGAGATCTTATATTACTAAAAATCAATTCATGATGGTCTTGACATAATCTGTATTCTAGAGTAGGTTATGGTATCCACCGTCCGGAGAAATGTGTCAAATGTGTAATCGAACAAATAGCACATGCCAGCGCATCTCCTCCACATGCTGCCAACGCACACCAAAGCGCGAAGGCACATCCGTGTGCTGTCGAGTCGGTCGAGCGTCCGAATGTTTCCGAGTCTAACCGAACTTTGCCGAGGCTTGGCTCTATTTCCCCTCCCGCGCTATCACCTACCCCGCAGGCTTACGCTCCGTCTATCTTATCCTAGGTCTATGGTCGCTACCACAGTCACTGGGTGTGTTTTGCCGAACCTCTGCTTAGCTAAGCGCACGTAAGCGGCGAGCGGTTGCTACCACTTGCTACACAAATATTTGGCTGCAGGACAGAAGCGCTGAGCCGCTGAGCAGGATACCTCAATAAGGCTAAGCGGCGCTGCAATCGAAACCGCTACCAAACGAGCGACTGCTTAGCTAGCGGAGGTTCGGCAAAACACACCCACTACATCGCGTCGGTATGACAGGTTTCATAACCTGAGAGTCGTCAACTTTAACGCTAAATATCTCGCTTCGCAGGGCAGACCGCCGCATTTTTCTGCCAGATTCTTTCGTTTTATGCAAAAACAAATCGATTGAGCCTAATTTCATCGATATTTGAGGTGGAGCGTGTATTCTAAATAATTACCTCATATATATACATATTATTACCAATTTGCATTAATTAAGAATAAATTAACCTCAACGTTATAATCTCTCTTTACTGCGACAGATACTGTCGCAGTAAAGAGAGATTACGTTGAGGTTAAGAGGTTAATTTATTCTTAATGCAAGGCAATTATGCTATGCACAATAATAGTTTAATTATTATCTTTCATAGCATAATTGCCTTGCATTACATATTCGTTTCTATAACGTTCTCTTCGTGTTTTTCTATAGGTATAGCTGCCGCCATTCAGCTACAGTGTGAAAAGACGCAGCAAGACGCAATGAAAACTGCAGGTTTAATAATTGTGCCGGCCAGTTATTTAAAGATTGGACAGAAATTCACAGTAAGTATTGTATATACATTATTATTACAATTTGATGTTATAGATTTAATTGTAATCTAATTGCTCTTGTTCTTGTTGCAGACGTTTGAGGGACATGTTTCCGTCTTAAGAGGGGAATTTCTGTCGCGCGGTATGCAACTAATTACGTCGGGCGGAGACGGTCTTCTGAAATTGTGGAATATCAAAACATCCGAGTGCGTATCTATCTTGCACCAACATGGAAGCCACGTTTGGACGCTTGCAGGTGAGCCTATTTGATCCATGAAAATCTAACTAGTATTGTTATAAATACGTATATAATATATGTTTCTGATATTGATTTTATTTCTCGTGCAGTTACCAAGGATCAGAAACATATTATTAGTGGGGGTAGCGATTTGTTGCTGGTTATTTGGAGAGATGTAACTGAAGAGAGGAAAGCACGAGCCGCGTCGGAAAAAGCGCAGCTCGTACTCGAGGAGCAAAAGTTGGCTAATTTACTAAAAGCCGAACAACTGCGTTACAATTGGCCCTAAAGCTGGAGCGACCGTTACAAGTTCTTAAGATCGTAGAAGGTACAATTATTCGTATTGAACAGTGATGTCTCCTTATATTTGATGTAGCTGATATACATATATCGATTGTGTATTGATATTTAAAGATTGGACAGAAATTCACAGTGCCAATGCAGTAAGTATTATATATACATTATTACAATTTGCATTTTTTATATATATCATTTTTATTGCAATTTTATGTATAATATAGATGTTAATTAAAAGATATATATTTACTTTGCAGGTTTAGATTGCAGCAGCGAAGTAAGCTCCGTGTGTACTAGTATGCCAAGTATTTCTCAAATAGGAAATAATGGCAGTAGAATATCTGATAATAAAAGAACTATTAAGTATTAACAGTCACATGAATATTGACACCAGTCAACTTTACGATCCAGATTCCTTATGGCGACGTAACAAATATAGGTATTTGGCAATTTAACATTAACACGCGTATTTTCGCTGATTTGTAAGCCGTAAATAATTTAATGTACTTTGTAGTTTAAGCATTGGTTACGTTGACAACTTAGGTAGATTTATTACCGAAATAGAGCCAGATCCTCAGAAGATACGGTAAGTTACACACATATTTAGTTTGTGAGCTATATATATATATACATATATATGAGATGTATAAAATCATGTGTACGCAAATTTCAGAATCTCGCCTAACTCGTGTCGTAAACCGACTTTTAAATATAGAGCAAGATAAGGTAAATATTTTATTGGCATTTTGTAATTTGTTAATAAAAGCAATAATATGTAATGGGCATCGTTTGATTAATGCATTACTCGCTGTTGATAGGCTAAAGAGGAATTGGCATGGAGGATCGCCAAGATGATCATTCGTGAAATCACATCTTTGACTCTTGGAGCTTCGAATCTTCCCTCTTGATGGTGCAAACTTGACATGACGATTCTGAGGCTTGAATTTTTCCTAAGTATAGATGTTTTATGTATTTGTGTAAGTAAAGTGCTTCGTCCTTTTATTTTAAATGTTAGCGCAATAATGCTGCAGACTTTGCCAAAGTGCCAAACAGATAAACGAAAAATTCAAAAATTTATTTTATAATAAGACTTCTTAAGGAATTATCAGTATCAGGAAGAAATGTTCTGGCGTTTTACATTTTCATATCTTATATTTTGGCATAACAATGAAACAGAGACTTGAATTTGCTAATCAATAATTTAATCCTAATTTATAAGTGTAAATAACTTTATTAGAAATTGACGTACGTATCTTATTGTTAGTATCTTTACAATTTGTTGCGTAAAATAATTTATAAACATCTTATAAGCAGCATAATCTGTAATTTTTTGTAACTATTAAAAGATCTTTCTATTTTATTAATTTATTATAAAATACTCGATGAGCAAAGAACAATAATTTAACGAATACGTAATTTCTTCATCAGCCATCGTGAATGACACCAGAAGCAAGAAAACCAATGCAAATGATTATCGTCTATAATCTATATAAATAATAATTATTCTATATTCATAAAAAATATTCATTTAATTTGAAAAAGACAAAAACCTATGTGTCAAAATTTGTATAAAATATTTAGAGTAATACCATCTATTTTTTTTTTCATTCTGTCTTAAATCTTGTGTGTGTGGCAGTTGTTTGTAATTATTTTCGTACGTGCAAAATTTGTTAACAATCGCATTATTTTTGTCGCTTCTGCTAAGATGACTGATGCAGATATTGACAAATTATTAAAATATAAGATTTTGTACTTTTTTCATTGCCAATTTATACGATGATACAGTTGGTGTTAAAATAAGTAATGAGATATATGTACATACGATGATGCATGTGACCGCCGTTGATCGTGATATTATGATATAGAAGAAGATATATTTTAACAGTATTTAGAGCGTATAACACACGTAATGTTTAAGTACAAAATGTTATTAATAACGAAACCCTTATTATACATATAAGCTCTATCTTCTATTTTGTTATATCTTTTTATTTATGAGACTTATATAACGCATACTGTCTTTTAAAAATAATCAAACAGTCTGTTATGTATATGCAAATACGTATATGCGCCGATTTCTTTGAAAAACTTGCATAGTGCAATTCTTTCTTATTTTTTCAATCGTTGATAAATAAGTAATTTGAATTTAAAAAAGTTCAATTAACTAAGAAAATTATATCGAATATATAAACGCTTTCAGATACGATTTGAAGAAGCTTAAGGAAGGTGAGAACGTTAAAACAAAGTTTTATCGAGCGCTGTGCGTCTGCCGAGGTGCGAGTAGCACCTCATTTCGCGATGCAATTTGTAAATATATGATAGTTTATTCTATAATAAGACCCAAAAAGTGTCGTGTCTCTCTTTTGTGTAAAACTACTCTTGTAAATATAGAAAGGAAGATTAAACATATGTTGAGACATATGTTATTTTGTAACATTTTAACATACAAATTTATTTTAAGTATGTAAGATTTATTTTTCCTTCCTTTTGGCTTTCTTTCTATATCCTATACATATAATTTTTTATAATGTTTACAGCGGAATTATATAGTTTAATTTAGAATTACACAAGTATTATATGAGATCATTGTTTTTCGATTGCCAATAAATCCAACAATCTTTTACTTATATATATTTATTATTGAAATATTGTAATATGAATATAATTTTAGATATGGCCTAGTTTACACCGGACCGTTTGAAACGCGTACCAAGTATCCGTATCAAATTCGTATCAAATCTCGGTTTACACCGGGATAACCCGAGATTTGATACGGATTTGATACGGATATAGTACTTGGTACGCGTATCAAACGGTCCGGTGTAAACTAGGCCTATGATAGAATAGAAATTTAACTATTTTTTAAATTTTTTTTTACGGCAACAGTTTCTTTAAAAATGCTGTCAGGTTTTTGGCAACTGATTCTAAGCGGAAACCTGTTTCCGTCATGTTGCCCTGTGGTTTTCTACAATCTATTATACCTTCTGTTCGTAAGAGGGCAACTGTTGTCGTCAAATTGCTCATAGCCGTTGGGGGGCAATAACAACCGGCAATCCAAAGGCATATGCGGAACCCTCTGGACCAAATATGAAGGCAACTTAAGCCAAGCTGTTCTAAGCAAATTCACAGCAATCTGCAGGCAACTTGCTATCTGGGGATACCCCAGGTAGATACATTATAAAGTTTGCAGGAAAATAATTCTTTATAGTCTGTTTATTGTGCTGCAAAGATATCGATTGTATGTTTTCTTTTTCTTTGAACAATCAAAAATCTAACATATTGTAAGATTATGGCCGCCGAACCGAGAGGTTAGCCGGAAAAGGCCAGGGATGTCAGGAAAGAGAGGGCAAAGAAGCAAGGGATCTGCGTGAGGGAGATTAGTAACGCACAATTAGAATGTACAGGAACACTTTATTTGAGACCACGACGATGGTACAACCGCGAGAGCTCACCGACGAAGTGTACTGTACGGCGGTCAGTTCGAGTCTGCCCCGGGCCCCGGCCGAGAAGCCCGCGCAAGATTCTTACGCCACCCACCAATCAGGGCACATCTCGTTACCAGGCGCGGAGTGGCACAAGCCCGGAGTAGAGTCCTATATCAGAGAGAAGGATGAGAGCGGTCATGGGCGCATTTTAGCTGTCACCTTATTCCGTGGCGCCTCTATGTCCATAAAATATGGACATTGAACTACGTATCCAATGTCCACGAATCCCGTAGGTAATGTCCACGATTTCGTGGACCTCTTCCGTGCTATGTCCACGATTTTGCGGTTCTCTTCCGTGCTATGTCCACGACTTTGTGGTTCTCTTCCGTGCTATGTCCACGACTTTGTGGGTAACGGAGAGAAGCCTCTGTGATGGTAATGTCTCGGATTTTTTGGTTCTCTTTCGTGCCTGCATATCTATTTGGAGTGAGATAAATGAAGTAAACAAAGACAATCGCGGCGGTAGACACGAGGCGGTATAGATACGATTAGGAATAAGAAAAGGAATATAAGTAAGAATAAAAATAGGAATAATAGGAATTAATAAGAGTAGGAATTTTAATAAATATTAAACATTATACATATATTATTTTGTATTTATTCATTTATAAAAAAATACATTATGCCTTCACTCCTACCCCTGTCTCCACCTGTGGCCCCACCCCTGCCTCTTCCCCAGAGTCTTCCTCTTCTTTTCTTTTACGTGGCCGTGAGAGCCGCATATATATGTATGTTACGTAAATGAAATCTCTTATCTGAAACAGAAAATTTAAAAAACATATTAATGTATTACACAACTAAAGAAATAATAATATTTTATTAATTACAAAAATAATTATAATAATAATCAATAGATATATATAAGCTGTTAAATTGGATTATTTGTATTCGGATACTCGGATATCTATAACTTCATGCAGGGTATTATTAAAAAATCGGCTATCCAAATAATCGGGTAACACTTGCAGTATTTTTTAAAATCTTCATTGTCTATAGTCTATACACACCCCGATATTTTGTATATACGTCATACGATTTGGATATTGATAATATATTTAAGTATTTAAATAAAGTTGACACTTACATTTATTGTTATAATCTCTCCTCCCGTGGCCGTGCGTCGTCGTCGCCGCGCGCCGTCAGCACCGCGCCGTGACCGCCGTCGTCGTCGTCGACATCAATGGCATCGTTGTCGTCGTCGATGTTGCCGTTTGTGGAAAATAATTATATAATTACAAAATAAGAATATAATTATATACTTAATTGTATACATTTATATTCATGCACGCACGCACACACACACACACACACGCACATGACGTGTATGATGCACAGACTGACATCGATTTAATTTCGGTATAATAATTAATAATATAATAATCATTATAATAATAATAATTGTTACAATTGTATAACTTTTTATGTTTAGGTATAACCGTATAACATCGTATGTACGCGCGCGCAATTTGACTTTTAGGGCTATGACACACAAAAAACTGAAGCAGTAAGGAAATCAACAGTATGGATTCGCTAGCGCTTATGCCTTAAGGTTTTGATTGTGGCTGATTCGCTAACTGTTTAAGTTTTACTGCTAAAGTTTTTTTGTGTGCCATAGCCCTTATATCTGCATCATACACGCAAATGAGAATCTTAGCAGCTTAAGGATGTACTAGATGGTTTGTAAAAATGATACAAATTTTAATATCATATTCTGTATTCTCTTTCAAAGTTCGGGACCAAATCGATTCACAATTTAGATAAAAAGTTATCAATTTTTGAATATATGCGAGTTTACCGAGAAGTGTAAAGAAAAGAAAACATTAAAAAATGCTACCAATATAATATTTTACACACAACTTGATCATCAACAAACAAAAATTATGGCAACAAAATTGAAAACGATTTACAAAATTTTTTTTTGAGTTTTTTTTTCAGACAGACATAGTATAGTAACAGTTATTTACGGTCACTACGTTTACGTCTTTTACATTCTATTATGGAGGATTCACACTGCGTCCGATTGCGACCGATGTTCGACGTACGACGATCCGACATCCAATAACAGAATTTATTATTAGAGACAAAAATTTCCTATTGGATGTCGGATCGTCGTACGTCGAACATCGGACGCAGTGTGAATCCTTCATTAGACTTGTAACTATTTATATACATTTTTGGTCTTTCCATCTCTCGAAAATTAATATCGGTGTGTTTCTAATATTTCCATGAACTTTTTGTTGGACTGATACATCCAGAACATCCTTAAATATAGCTGGGCCCCTTCACCACGTCAAGGTGATTCTCATGAAAGGGAAAAATTGGGGTGGCAAAAGTCCGGGAATAATTCGTATTTTGTCTACAACGTGGAGAGAAACAGAGGAAAGATGAGCGATTATGCAAGAAGTTAAGCAAAACATATATTTGTCTTGTATAAATAATGTATACTTCGTATAATTTTTAACGTAGAACGCACGTTATAGAAAAATCTTTACAACAAAAAAAAATTGTAATTATTGTTGGTGATAATGAGCATGTCGCAAATATCGCAATCACATTTGAAATTATTGCATAAATGTAATTGTAAGACTAGCAGATATCATCAGAGGACAATGTATATACATATATTATGATATATGTATAGTACATTTCCTTGATGTAACTGATATCTAATATCAGTTGCTTTTCAGTTTCTTTTTCTATAATATATATATATATATTATTCGTATGTATTTTGTGTTCTGTAATTTATATATATAATATACATATATATTTGAATAGCATTTTATGGAATTCATAATATATATTGTATATATATTATATATATATATACATATATGTTAATATGTATATATGTATTTTCTTGTGTGATTTATTGTATATATATATATACATATATATATATATATATATATATATATATATATATATATATATGTATATATATATATATATGTATATGTATATATATGTGGATATACATTTTTATATTTATATATTTATATGTATGTATTCTTCTATTTTGTTATTTATATATATGTATATAATATATATAATTGAATACCATTTTATGATATTCATTATATGTATTATGTGCATATAATTGAACACCAACATGAAATGATATTGGAAAAAATGCATATATTTATTTCACTCATTACTCGAAAGTAAAATACTTGCCGCAAAATAATATAATTTGCAAATTCATTTGACTGTATGTATTACGACATTAGAAATACATTTTCGTGATATATGCAGCAATTACTTCTACAATTATGAAATTATGAAAATACAAATAATACAAAGAAATTAAAGAAATTGCTTTGTGGTATATTTAAAAGTTTTTTTTCTGAAATTAATGCGTTCTACGCTATTTTGTTACTCCTTTTTTTCTTTTTACCTTTCTGTGCTTCTATAAATATCATTTCAATTAATTGAAATATTCCCAGACAACGGACTCTTGACACGATAAAAAAAGTAAAAAGCTGTAAATAATTTCATCAATTTTGTTTCTTTATCTGTGCCTTCTTCTTTATTAGTTATTTCCTTGGTCTTCTCTATTGATTTTCTCCACATACTTCATTTCTGTCATCTTTTTTTCTTATATATGTATAGTTGTGCTCAAGATGGTTTGTTATTTTAAGCTTCTTATTACTTATTACTTTGTTTTGCAATGACATTTCAATTTTATTTATTTAACAAATTCTTCATTTTTCTTTTGCGTGCACTGGTTTTGACGTTTCCACTGTTTTCAGCATTATTGTTGTACCTTGTGCGAGAATATATTTTTACACGGATTATATATTGCAGTGCTTCCAATCGATGTTTATAACACGGGTTATTTTCATCTAACCATCTTGAATGCATATTATTCGTTATCTGTATGCATTCCTCTGTTATCCTTTGTAAAATTGCAGCAGATGCCCAATGACGTTGACAACTACGATTAAATGCCTGTAATTGAATTTCGACTATCTTTGCAAAAAGAGTTGTTGGCCGTATTAATTTTGTTACTGTAGGAGCATCTTCATCAGGATTTGGATACTCGCGAAACTCTATATATTTTTCATTCGCTGTTGCGTCATCCATTGGCGTCTTCATCATAATATTTCGACAATTATCGCATTTACTTTTTTCAATGCTTTTCCGTGCTGCATATCCGGCAAAAAATGCAATAGCATTCTGATCGTAAGTACTTAATAAACTTATATTTTCTGTACCTTCGATATCATCATACTCCTCGAGAATGTTTACATCAGTAGGGATAATATCCCGGTTCCGACCCATGGGGCAATGAGGGGGGGTGAGGGGCGGGGGGGGGGGGGTAACCGGGGGCGAGGGGGACGACGGCACAGGCGGCGTCTCATATTACAAAGGAGGGTGAGGGGTGTTGACGTGACGCGGGGGGAGGGGTGCCGCGTTAGAGTCGCGTAGGGTCCGCGCGGGGGAGGGGTGCCGCGTAGGGTCCGCGCGGGGGAGGGGTGTCGCGTAGGGTCCGCGCGGGGGAGGGGTGCCGCGTAGGGTCCGCGCGGGGGAGGGGTGTCGCGTAGGGTCCGCGGGGGAGAGGGGTGCCGCGTTAGGGGTAGGGCCCGCCGCCGCCGCCGCCCGCCCGCGCCGCCCGCGCCGCCCGCGCCGCCCGCGCCGCCCGCGTTCGCGTTCGCGTTCGCTTTTACCTTAATTTGGGGGGGGGGGGGATGCCCGTGTCCGCGCCCGACGGAGTGACGCTCGAGCAATCGTAGAATTTCCCGGAGTAATCGTCGACAGCCTAGTTCACCCCAGCCGCGTCCACCACCACCACCATGCACACATACACACACACGCACACACACACACACACACACACAAAACAAAAACTGATGACTAAAAAAAATTTAAAAACTGTCACCGCGAACGACTTGCGTATATAACCGGCGAGCGACAGTTGCAGACTGAGGCGTAACTGCGGCAAGAAACCCGCTAGAACGCTCGCTCGATCTGTAAACACGAGACACCATAACCGAATGGCGCCGTGATTCTTTCTACGAAGAGTCAAATATCGTAGTTTAGGACGGGCATATCGGTTCATCTTTCACGCTCGTAAACAAATCGCGTCTCGCACTACAGAAGCGAGCGCCGATGTTCAGGCGAACGTTGCGTATATCGCTCGAGTGGAAAATAAAGTCGTACGTCGTGACCTGAAGAAAGGCTTTATTTTTCTGTTACATATATATTCATGCGAAGTGGCTGGGAAAGGAGATATAAAATAAAACATTGTAATGTACATATACGTTATACATTTATTTATTTATTTTTATAAGTCGTATAAAAAGATTCCACTTCTTTCTCGTGTTTCGACCACCAGTTAAATATTTTAAATACGTTTTGCAACGCGCAGTTCTTCGTATGTTTTCCGCATCGCACAGTATTAGCGGCATCCATATTGTTCAAAGAGTCGATGTCTTCGTAATCAGCATCCAGAGTCTCGATGATCATTTTCTTTCTCGCAAAATTTTTGAGCAGATCCACCAGCCATTCGCGTTTCTGGATTCCCTTGACGTACACGAGAGTCGGCGGCGTTTCGTCGTCATTATCATCATCCTCTTCCATACCAAGCACGGCCGATGTAATTAGATGTTTCACCATGCTGTACGGCACGTTTCCGTCGTTCCATCGTAATCCATGATGATTTTTGATCAACCAGGTAGCGCATGATTTGTCGGAATTCATGAGGAGATTCCACGGCATGGGGCGTTCAAAGATGTAATGCGCCAGAACGGTCCCCTTTCGCAGCACCGCCACCTCCTTCACGACAAATTTCATTCCGACGAGGAAACCTTGCAGGTCCACGAACGTTGGTACGGACATAAGATTTCTCTTTGATGCGTTACTCGAGAAGAATGACACGCAAATATGCAGACGTCTCTCGACACTTTTGATTTATACCCTGCTCCCCCCTCTTTTTTATTGTATCGGAAAAAAATTTCTTCGACGTTGCCGCGAACGCTCAGACAATTTTGCGCACCACGTTGGTCAACGGGTTGTACTGAATAACGCGATCGTGTATGATGAGACAGTACGCTGAGGTATTCGGCGGTACATTCTCCATACAATCGAATTCTATTCTGACATCAACGGTGGCATTTTTGACGGATTCGTTTTGTCGAGAGCAATCGATGACCACTATTGGAGCGTATTGTAGAAAATTTGGGACATCGAGACACGGCTGGACGTGCTCGCGTCCGTAATACGCTCTACTGAAACGTGCATACATATCGTACAGAATCGCCCATCTGTTTTTACTAAAATCCAAATTCATATCATCGTACGGATAGAATTCAGAGTTTAAATAAAGTTTCACGTCGGTCAATTTGCAATGATCGAACGTTGTTATTTCTCTGGTCATAACATTCTTCCGGCCCGTCTGCAGAGCAAAGATGACGTATCGCGGTTTTTCGAGCTGAGTCGCGGTCTTGATAGCCCACGAGTGCTTGGTCGTGTTTTGCAACAGGGGATACTCGTACAGATCCCACGAACGGAAACTCATATTCAGATATCGTCCGTTTTCCAAGGCGCGCAGCATCGACAGTTTGTTGATCTCGTTCAGCAACACGTGAGGCATTCGCCATTGTATCTTGAGTACGTTGATAGCAGGATTCAACGTCGGATTTCCCACTAGGGAATTGTTATCATTGCGCGATCGTATCAAGATCAATTCATGACGCGCGTTGATCACCACGCGTTTGTAATCCTCGCAAAATCCCAGTAGCATGCTGAGCGGTACGTGAAAAGTAAAGTTTCTTCGCGTAGAAGTGATGTCAGCGTTATTGAGCATATCCCAGCCAGCGTTTTTCAGAATTGTACTCGCGCCCAAAGACAGCGACGCGTAATTCTTGAGCGTTGTTGTTATTCCTACGTTTCTGTTACGATCAATCTCCACACCGTCGAGTTCGTATCGAATCTCATCGAACAAGAATGCGACGGCATTATTCGCCAATACCACGTTATCGGGTTCACCGTCTACTCTGTTCACCGTCAATATTCCTTCGACGTAGAGAAAACTTTCGCACGGCAACGTATACAGATCCTGCTGTTGTATGGGTATTCGTATCTCATCGCTATACTCGAACGTTGTGTTGGCGTACGCGTTGTACGTGTGAGTCTCGATCTTGACGATGCGATCGTCAAAGACCGGCTCGCTTCCAATGTTAAGGATATCGGTCATGATTCCTCAGATATTTCGCACCGCGAATCCCAAAAATTGTAAGAATTTAACGTTCGACGCTGTGAGTTTCTTTCTCGTATTTGTAGCGTAGCCTAACGCTGGTGATGACAATGATCGAACGATATCGTTGACCGCTACCGTAGTGTAAATAGTGTTATCTCTCGTGTGCTCCGAGTCGTTCAACACGAGCATCTCATATATGTCGCGCACACTCACGCGCGTTATCGCTGTCGCCGTCGTACGTGCAATCTGACGGTGATCTCTTCGCCTCGAAAGTCGAGCAATCGTCCGTCCTGATCCACGATGCGTACCGTTAAATCAGTAATGCTCCGTGCGATGATTGGCAGGTAAATGATCTGCGCCGGTGTTTCCGATATCTTATATCCTGGCGGCACGCTCGGAGAAAATTCGTGTATCGTGTGAACGGGTTTGCCGTTGCTGTACGCACCCGCGGTCACGTTACACTCTACGCGGATAATGTTTATATTGATGATATTAATCGGTAGGTCCGATCGGTGCCATTTTCCAGGCTGCAATATACGCTTCGACGAGAATCCCAGCAGTGATCCAATATTGTTTGGTTTGCTAAAGTTTACTCTGAAAGCACAATTGATCTCACTTTTCATCGTGTTGTAATTAGCACGGAGCACTATCGGATATTTTACAGCCTCATCATCCTCGTACTCCGCGTTGTCATCATCGCCCTCGTCGCCATTCGCGCGAGCGGTCTCCTCTTGCGCGATATCTACGACCGATGTACGATTGCTGATGGAAGGAGCTACGCGTCGCGGGCGTTTCCGTGAAACAGCGCGTTTCAAAAACTCGTGTATCGCTCCTATCTTGTACGATCCCTCGGGTATCGTAATTTCCGTGTCATCCTCGTCGAAGTAAAATTTATTATTCGAAGAATTCACGTTTGGTATCGTGTGATAAGTCTCAAAAACCGTTAGACCGAGCTCGTAGTCACCGTCGCTCAAATCTACGGCGGGAAAGTAGGGCACCGCGAGGATGCTGCTCTTCCCGGTCAGCGTGAATGTCATAGACATGTCGGGAAAACCGTTCGACTAACACTGAGTCTCCACGGCGCACCGTCAGTTCTTAAATTTACGCCGTTCGTCGTCTATTGTCAGGAGAAATCGCAGGCACGCTTGTCCGCAGATGTTCTGATCATATGTTTGAACGGGCGTGCGATTGTACTCTATCTTTATCACGCTCGGTCCGAAATATTGCACCAATTCTTTCGGCGGTCGAAGATTACCGAAACTGTCAAAATACATCGCGCGGTTTCCCCTCTTTGCGTACGCTACCCAGTGAGTACCGGAGCCCGCTGTATCATCCAAATTTACAATACCGCTCTCGTTTCGGCGTATACCGCCGATTGGTAACGAGTCACGCATGAAAACACCCCTGAAGAACGGTACGCGCATGTGTTTTGCCAGTCGATTCAATTGTACGTTAGTCGTAATACCCGTGGGCATTTTTAACGTCTCTTTGACGTTTTTTTTTTATTTTCTCTCCTCTTCTTCGACGCAACTCCCCGTCCGCGTTTGTACGGAGCGAGATAAAGTCCGCGGCCTTCCATGGCGCGATTGTGACGTTGCATCTCTTCCAGCTGACGTCGCGCGGTTTTGCGAGCGTTCACGGCCGTTGCGATCCCGGCCGCCCCGCCGGCCAGGGAACCGAGAACTCCCAGCAACGGTAGAAGCGGCAATACACCGCCTTGTTTCGTCGCCGGAAGTATCCGTTTTTTCGACGCTCTCCTCTTCTTCTTTTTCACGGTTCGCAAACCCATTCCTAGCTTCGTCTTTGCTTTCATAGCAGCCCAGACGGCTGTAGCGGCACCTCTCTCTCCGAGAGCCGAATCTCTCGCGATGACACGTCCTAGCGCCTTGTCGGCGAGTACCTTGTCCGCCGCGTGTCTCCCGGTGAGATCTTTGTTACGCGAATACGCTATGTCGTGCTCGCGACACGCCGCGTCTAATGGATTTACACCCGGATCGCCTCTGGCTAATCGCTCCTTCAGCCGAGTGCCCGGACCGCAAAACTGATAGCCGGGAATGTGCAATTCGATCGGAAGTAAGCTTATCGCGCGGTTGAAGAGACCTTTGCCTATTTTTTTCGCTGGCATTCGCCGCAATTTTTTATCAACGGTGCCGGACCGTCGATGTGCGTTCGATGATGCGGTAAATTATAATGTTCTAAGCACCGACGATATTGCTGAATTTCCGAATCCGCCTTTATATGTTCCGGAAGCCTGTCCCACACGTGGTGGACGTAATCGCCACACAATTGCAATAGAACAGCCTTTGGTACAAATTGTAGCTGCTCGGCGCTAAAATCGCGAATATCGGAAGGTCTTGATAACAGAACGAACATTTTTTTGCTACTGAGCGATGCGCGGTTTCGCGCACCTATAAATAGGCGCTCGATCCAGCCCTCTGGTCAGAAATGCGAAAAATGAGATTCGTGCGACAACCGCAGGCGATTCGCGTGACGAACTGCGACGATAGATCACGGTCGATGGGGGGCAACGCGGAGAAGCGCAGGCACGGTACGATGCTACCGGCCACTATACGCGCCATCATTTGCGGTCCCTCAAATTGCGGTAAAACCAACGTTCTGATAAGCTTGTTGGAAAGCCCGCACGGTGTACGTTTCGAGAACGTGTACGTTTACTCAAAGTCGCTTCAGCAACCAAAATATCGATATCTGGAGAATTTATTGACGTCGATCGACGAAATCGGCTACTTTACGTTCTCCAACAACAGTGACGTCATTCCACCGAGCGATGCGTGTTCAAACTCGATATTCGTTTTCGATGACGTGGCATGCGACAAGCAAGACACCGTGAGAGAGTATTTTTCAATGGGTAGGCACTCGAACGTCGACTGTTTTTATCTCTGTCAGACGTACGCAAAAATACCTAAACATCTGATACGCGACAACGCGAACCTGCTGATCCTGTTCAAACAGGATGGTACCAATCTGAAACACGTGTACAACGATCACGTGAATACCGACATGTCGTACGATGAATTCAGCGCGCTGTGCAGCGAATGTTGGCAGCGCAAGTACGGATTCGTAGTGATAGACAAGGACAGCTCGCTCAACAATGGTCGATACAGAAAAGGATTTAACATGTTCGCGATACCGCAAAAGCGGTCAGTTGTCGTCGGTACCTCGTCGAGGTAAAACGTCGGAGAAAGCATCACGTATTTCCGCGATGGCTGCAATCGACAAGAGCATGGATATCCGCGAGCGCGAGAAGGTTGCGAAGAAGATTGCGAAAACGAGCGAGTCGATTCGCAAGAAACTTCGCGCTATGAAGACCGGTAGGATCGAAAAGGACATTGAGTTGGACACGCACTTTAAGCCTCTCATCGAGCCGTTGCAAAAGATCGCCGACAAATCGATCGCGGTGAAGAAAGAGGAGCCGGAGAGCGACGCTGAGATCGAAACGTTTTCCGAGGATGCAACGCCGAGAAAGAGAAAATGGTCGGATCACCCGCCGGCACCGCGTAAATCTAGCCAATCGAAACGATCAAAAGCTTTACTGGATGTACCACCGATAACCTCTACACCGATAACCTCATCTCCACCGATATCATCTCCGCCATACGTAACGGCGAGAAAAATGCAGCCTACAATAAAGTTCGAATTACCCGCAAACATGCCTGTTTTTGACCTCACGGACGACTCGGAGCTCGCGACGCCTATTCGAAAGGAGTTGGAAACGTCGGAGGGTCAAGAAGCGTTGCACGATACCTTGAGTCCATTGGGCCAAGAGTACATCGGTGCTCTTATGAGTGTCAAGCCAAGGAGCGATATAGATACCGTGTACGGCGTTTATCTCGGCAACGATGGAATGATGCTCGGGAATAAACGTTTCAAGGTGGACAGCATGGATAACATATATATCGGCGACGTACATTACATTGGCACACGCGGTATTTACGAGTTGATCTTTAAAAACAAGCCTGATAAAAACATTTACACGGAGGAGGATATGCAAAAGTACAAGAATATTTTATTTGAGACGAGCACTCATAGAGCCAATCACGATCCTCTCGGGCGAATAAAGTCCAACAGTGGATACAAGTACCTGAATATAATCCAGAAGTTGATACCGCCCGCATCCATGAAGAAACGATCCGGAAAAGGATTAATCGCGCCTCGCGCGATGACGCTGACCGACAATAAGATCGATTACGTGCACTGGGACGATCCCAACGAGCTGGTGGATCGTCTACGATTGCTCGACGCTTCGCACCACGCTGGCAACAATGCCCACGACAACGAGATCCTGTCGATCATCGAGGAACTTCGCGAAGCCGGTCTTATTATAAATTGAGCCGCGCGGCGGCGAGCCGCTCAATCAGCGTCGAAATGCCGATCAACAAATTTGGTATATTCGAGCAGAGCAGAGACGCGTCGAACGCCGTATCGTACCATCAGTGGAGTGGATTAATGAGAAATTTCGTGCGCGATAACGCTCTGTGTCGCACTGCTACGGACTTTGACGCAAATTCGCTCAAGATTCGTCGCGTGGCGCAACCGGAGGCTGACGGTGACGCGGTTAACAAACTGTACGTGGAACAGAGCGTTAAGAGTTTGAGAGACGAAGCGGAATTCGAGAAGTATCGTAAAGCGCGATTGGAGACTGAATTTGAAACGAATCTTAGACTTCTGAGAGATAGCGTTAAAATATTGAGAGATCAGTTGGAAGAAATCGAAACGAATCTGATCGCGCTCAAACGAGATACGCAAGCCGTGTTGGACGCGAACCGAGAGGCGCTCGAGGCACATATCTTTCGATCGACGAAACCTGAATAACGATGGACAGCGGCAAACGATCCGGGAAAGGTTACGAAAGGCTGCCCAATGACGACGACGACGACGAAGGGCGACGAGCGATTCAGGAACGGTCATCGAGCAGTTACAACGAACGGCTCAGAAGCGGTTACGAACGGTTCAGGAACGGCTGTGAACGGTTAATGAACAGAAACAAACGACAAGCCGATGACAAAGAACCGCTATTGAGCGACAAGGAACGGAAATAAACGGTTATTGATTGTTTTAAAAAAAGTTTAAGATATAATTTCTTTGCGTGTATTATTACACACCGTTAAAAAAAAACATGACATCGTTGAAATCCGATGGACGCAAAAATATCGAAAAACGACGACTCGTCGAGGAACTGCACGCACCGGCGAGAAGAAATTTTCCCCGAAGACGCGTCATCGTGCGTGGGTACGATGACCTGTGGCAGGCTGACATCGTCGAGATGCGTCCTTACTCGCGTTTCAATAGAGGCTACCACTACATACTTACCGTCATCGATGTGCTGAGCAAGTACGCGTGGGCCGTGCCACTCAAGAGTAAAGGCGGAAGCGAGACAGCTGACGTTATCGCTAAGATAATTCGAGACAGCAAGAGGTGCCCGAAAAACTTGCAAACCGATATGGGGAAGGAATTTTACAACGCCGACGTGCGTCTCATGAAAAAACACGGCATTAATCATTATTCCACATATTCGGTGATGAAGGCATCGGTCGTCGAGCGATTCAATCGCACGTTAAAGAATGACATGTGGAAGATGTTTACGCTCAATGGGACTTACAAGTGGGTCGACGCGTTGCCGCGACTCGTGTCGGATTACAACGCGCGCAAGCATCGAACGATCGGCGTGCGGCCCGTCGACGTTACTCCCGCGATCGCCGAAAGACTCTTGAACACGGTGTACAGCGAGATAAAGATCGCGGGTCCGGCAAAGTTCAAAGTAGGCGACCCGGTACGCGTCAGCAAGTACAAGACTGTTTTCGAGAAAGGTTACACGCCGAATTGGACAACCGAGGTTTTCAAAATTGTTAAAGTACAGCGTACTAATCCCGTAACCTATCTACTCGAGGACTATCGAGGAAAATCTGTCACCGGAGGATTCTACGAGCATGAGCTGCATCGCGCGGCTTATCCAGACGTGTATCTCGTGGAGAAGGTACTTCGCAGGAGGGGTGACGAGGTTTATGTGAAATGGTTGGGATTCGATGGATCGCACAATTCATGGATACACAAGGACAACGTGATTTAATATATATATAATGACATTTATTTTTACTGTATAAAAAATACATAAATAAAAAATGTAATACATATAAAAATACATTTAAGGAAATAAATATGTAGAAAATAAATTTTGAAATACATATAAGAAATATGAAATATTAAATCAATATCTTTATTAATATCCCATCCAATATAAAATGTTGCATACATACATCCAATATCTTTATTAATATCATGTTCAATATAAAACGTTTTATTTCATACATTACATACATATATACTTACATTATGTTACACGTTATACATTACGTTATACATTACGTTATACGTTATGTTATAAGTTATACGTTACGTTATACGTTACGTTATACGTTACGTTATACGTTATATTGCATATATACATACATATACATACATACATACATTACGTTACAAGGGTATTCGATAATGCCCCCACGGTAACGTATCGGTCGTATTCGATAAGATATATCGTTTGTCGTCGTACGGACTCAGAGCGATTTTCGTCTCGGACACTGTACGCACTTGGTGCAATTTCGATCTTATACAGGACTGCTGTCGCATTACTTCAATTTCATCACTCAAACACCGCGTGTAGTCGTCGAACGTTATCGTTCTCGCGACAACGTTACTCTTTACACCTTTTGCTCTCTTAGTATCTTTTTTACCATCGACTCGCAAGGCGTACATTTTCGCCCTGAGTCCAACGAATTCAGTCATGATCGCGCCGTTATTTTCATCCTTCATCAAGCCCGGCACCTTCTTGTTCTCAAGCGGTATACCGTACGCGTTGTCGACCGGGTAATCGCTCGTATCAAACCTAGCGATATCACGTTTCACGTTCTCGTACACATCCTCGCACTCTATATGGTAGATCAAACTGTCCGTGTCCGTGTACATAATTTTACACTTGTCGCTGTACAGAGGAGACATGTACTCGTGATGAAATTCATACAAACATATCTTAGATATGTCGAGGATGCACATACCCACGTAGATAGGTTTGTTAAATTTCACCTCGAGTTTACGCATTTCTATGGCAACCAGATTTTCCGAAAAAATACTCCTGCTATGGAAATTTGGTTTAGCGATCATTGCCTCCGCGCCGTATCTACCCTCCCAATGAGTCAATAATTTTACGTCTACATGATTACGCACATTCTCCATCGTTTTTCCGAATACCGCATTATTCATCAATTTATATAAATTCTTTTCGAAATCATTTGTCGCGCGCGTTCTAAACAGAGTGTTTAATTCGATGTAATCGCGGAGCCATGGAGATTGAGCAAATTGCAATACGCGATGTATTTTTGTAACTCGAAGGCCGTGGCGCGTGCATTGCTGAAGGTTACGATAGTGTATGACATAGCGCTTCTTATCGCACACAGTCGCAAGGAGCTTGGCCTGCCGCGCGCCTGGCGGCTTATCGCGCGTCGGACAGAACGGTAGGTCAGTGTGCGCGTCGTGTTTATTCTGAGGGTACTCCAGATCGACCTCGAGAATATAACCTGTGGGCGAATTCGTATCGATCGCGCTAATATCAAAATTCGAAACGTCTTCGACCCATCGAAAATCTGCGTACGGTAGAGGTTGGCACATTGCCCAACCGTACAAGTTGTTTACGTCGAAATACATGAGGTACGACGATGGTTTCGATGGATCGTACGACTGCATGTACTTGTTATTGGCTCGCGCGTATCTGCCCGAACATTGACTCAGACCGCCGCGAATACCACGTTCGATAAACATTACCATATCTATATCGGTGAGCAATTCGAAATTTACGCGAGTATGCTTCAACATGGCGTCCCATGTGAAACCTGGCAATGTGTAGTAATAAGCGGGGTCTAGTCCGTAACTTTTGATGCAACTGTCACGAAAATTTTCGAAAACGTCAGCCAATAACAATACATCTGTTTTTAAATACAGATCGCTGTATTCTCCCAAGGTTCGAACGGAGAACCGCTGCCAAACGTTCACGGCGTGCGCGTAATCACTCTCGGATACAGTGTCACCGACCAAGGAACTGTAAAATAATTCGCGCGACGGTAAACGCGTATCCTGCAACTTGTCCACGCAATCCACGTATTCGTAAGGAAAGACACCTTTTCGCGTCAGTAGTTCTAAATCGTGGACTGATAATTCGGAAAATTTTGAACGTACAATTTTTAATTTGTCCTTATCGAGAAAGGATGCCAATTTTTCGAGACTAGTGGTGAGAAATTTTAACGAATCGATGAACCGTAATTTTATATTGTTTCGCGAATCTGATTTGTCGGCGGTGTCTTAACGTTTTCGTGAACGAGATATATTTTTCTTTAGTTAACGGTAGTACTTCGATCGAGCCTTCGAACGCGGCAGCTATTTCGTTTATGATAAAATGTGCGTCATAGCCGGATAAATTGTGAAACACTACGGGAATGACATATGAGTCTTTATAATTGAGATTACAGTTTGAATGCGCGGGACCTCTATAGCGGCCGGTCAGATGGCAACGATCGCGTACTCGCTCCTCATCGTCGTTTAGTGTGAACGGTTTATCGCAAATGTGGCAGTGCGTCGCGCTGTAAAACGCATGCCACTGTTCTTTCGAGAGCGTTTCCATGGGGACATTGGCGGATAAAATACCCTTTACGCGATGCGCTAATTCCTCGAGTTCGTTGGCGAACCATGCGACGCAATCCTTATCGCGGCGAAACTGATACGTAGATAACGAGTCGTCGTACGAGCACTGCACGTAGTACCCGACGCTAAATACCTCGTGGCGTTGAAATGCGTACGTGGACGTTCTCTCATCCGCTTCCATCTCTTCCAGGGTGCATTCGAGATCGGCGTACACGACGAATGGGAGCCGCTCCTGTTGTAGTTGCGGAAGCTCAGCCATTTGTCGTCTTCGCTCGGTAGTCGGATGGCGCAGTCGTTTAACTCACTGCAGTCTACTGTGTGCGATTGCAACTTGTCGCTCGTGTAGAAATAGTGTAGACATCTGCAAAAAAAATTTGCAACTTTTTTACATATATCTTTTATATAGAAATATAAATTATCGTATATTATTATTATTTCTTTAATGTATTACTCACCGATCGCAAAAGTATTTCCTATGTTCATCTCTATTTATTTGTGAGCTCACAAGGCGGGACAGGTTCTTTATCCACGCGAAATGTCCCACGTTGTAGTCTCGCGAGTCTTGCACGTACAGCAGA
The DNA here is from genome assembly GCA_030770355.1 of Harpagoxenus sublaevis. Lineage (NCBI taxonomy): Eukaryota > Metazoa > Arthropoda > Insecta > Hymenoptera > Formicidae > Harpagoxenus > Harpagoxenus sublaevis. The sequence continues at coordinate 3,778 of JASTWR010000583.1, read as the reverse complement.
TTGACGTGCTTTTCTCTCTTCCGGTCGGTGAGCCGTATCGGTAGAACGGTTAGCGTTTTATGTCCCTCGATGATGTAGACATTTATCGATACGTCATTGAGTCGTTCAAATATACTAATTCCTTTCAGAGACATAGGAAATTCAATGTCTTGTACATTTAACACGGTTGTATAATGCGGGTACAAGGATACCCGTTCCGTATGTCGCTCAACTGGATACAGCGCGGCGACCACCGACCACGCGAAACATGCATTGTCCGTGGACCGGACGTTAATCACCGCATTCTTCCTCAATATCTCTTGCGGTAATTTCAGGTGACATCCCGCGCGCATAGGATCGTACCTGTTGATATTAATTGTAAGATCGAGGATACGCGATAGCGCCCACCCGCTATCTCGCTCCTGGAAGTCCTCGAGTTTCGCCAGTGTGGGTTCGATAACGTGTCGCTCGTACCACTCACGCATATCGGATGTACGAAAGAGAGCATAGTTATTCGTGTTCATACTTTTATTGTCACGTTTATCACCCGTCACAAACTCACCGTTGAACACGGTGTTCACTTTCACGCTGTTGTGTCTGTTTATAGCGTCTTGCACTTTTCGAGCACTATACTAGCAGCGTCCACCATAATTGTCGCGGTTCGATATAGTCTGTGTTAATCACCGCACCAGTCCGTATACGGTTTTCGAACGCAGCATCGATCTCTCGCCAAACGAGTCTTTCCGCGTTATTGCCGTCGCCACTACTGGTGCCCGCGACCACCAAATCACCACCGCTGTGTATAAAACGTCTATCTAATTGAATTCTCGCACCCTCGAGTAGTCTGACATTCGACACCAATAAATGTCTATCTCCAGGCCAGAGCCGCGGACGCTTGGCGCGACAGTGCTCTTCGAGCTGTTCGATGGTTTCCTCGCATCGCTGTGCCCACGTGAAATACTCGCTCAAGGTAGCGACTTGGCGCGACTGCTCCAACAGTTCGCGCGCAATTTTATTGAGATGTTCCATGTTTTTTGTATTTTATAGTAATGTTTTTTAAATCACGTCACACACTTCTACGGAGCACTTGCACGTGACTCGATCACACCATAAACATGTTCGTTCGCACTCCTGAACGTGATAGTGCATACACAAAAAATCATGAGGAAAGAATGGGATGACATATTCATGCCACTCTTGCCAAAGTAACCAAGCGTCATAATTATCAAATATCGATTTCATAAGTATTTTCTGTGTACGTTTAGAATCGTTGCATTGGTAGAAATTTATCGAAGGACGCAAGTTGTCCATCACCAACACTTTGGCACACCTCCCACTACCTGCAGGAATTGTAATGTATAGAGCATCACCATTAAACTCAATATCGTCAGAAATTTCTTGCGCCCAGAAATATAAGTTTACTTTTCTATAATTTGGTGGGGGAGTATATCTTCCTTCAACCTCTCTCTTCCACTTTCTCATCCACTCACACGACATTCGTTGAAACACTTTACGTTTCAAAATATATGGCCAGTACCATGGAGGCTCAGGATTATCGTTAACAATTTCTTGTTTGACTACGCGTCCACTGAGTTCGCGATTGCGAAGAATCTGCACCGGTGATAATTGTTGCACACCCCGTTTCTCCTCTCAGATCAGTTTTTTCTTCCTCTCTCTTGCACTCATGCCATATTCGTTTATACACTTTCCGTCTCACGTGGTAAGGCCAGTCATATGGAGGCTCGGTTTGAATATTAACTCCTTGTCTGACTACGCGTTCACTAGTTCCGCGTATACCGAGTTCGCGATCGCGAAGAAACTGCACCAGTGATACTCGTGGCACGGTCGTTTCTTCTTCCAGATATTCTTTGCCCTCTAAAGTATCGACGATATCTTGTTCATAATAATGATCTTTAAAAACTGATTCGGTAGAGCATTTATAATACTTGAAAAAGTCATCCCATCCAGGACTTATGTCCACCATGTTGCTCGCGTAAAGGTGCGCACTTATGTCGTCTCACACTTCTACGGAGCACTTGCACGCGACTCGACCGCACCGTACACACGATCGTTCATACTCTTGAACTTCCAAATCATATACTGTGGCTCTGACGCGCTTCATTCATCGTTATATATTTCATCTATTATTCTTTTCTCTCCTTCCAACTGGAGCATCACGTATCGTTTCTTCTTCCATCTACTGCATAGTGTCATCAGATCTATTGTTCAGCATATAAGTTACAGAAAGGTAAAATCCTTTAGACGTTGAGTTCTGCTTACGCGCTATTTTGTATACAAATTCCAGCAGCCGGACCTCGGCGCTCGCTTTGTAATACGCGACGCCATAACCGAATGGCGTCGCAGAAAAGTAATATCCCTTAGACGTTGCGTTCTGCTTACGCACTATTTTGCCTACAACGTCTAGCAGCCTGATCTCGGCGCTCGCAAAATAATACGCACCGCTATAACCGAATGGTGCCGTGAAATATGCCTCGATAAACAATAAAGAGGACACCATAGGACACCGCGACGTTATAACCGAGCAACGTCGTGAAACATGTCCCGAAACGTTAACCGAAACCTTCGATAAACAAGTCTTCCTAGAAAAAATGATGAAACAATACACCGCGACGCCATAATCGAATGGCACCGTGAAACATGCCTCGAAACGTTAACCGAAAACCCCTCCGGTAAACAAGTTTTCCTAGAAAAAATAATTATCATGACCGCGACACCGCGACGGTTAAATCATCGAGACAAACATTTTTTATCTCCGATATTTAATCGTGGATATTGTTTACATATTTAATCCGCCTGAACAATGCATTCGCTTCGCATTAAGCGACGTCATAACCGAATGATGCAGTGAAACATGTCCCAACACGTTCGCTCAAAACCTTGATAAACACCTTTTCTCAGAATACGTTCTAGAAGCATTAATCCCCCACCACGTCATAATTTAAAAAAAAGGGGTAGGGTGTTGCCGCGTATACGCTCCGTTAATTTTATGCGAACGGTCAGTTTTGTACAAACGGTCGACTTGCCATAACCGAGATTGAAAAAATGTACTCCGCTGCGGGAAACAACAGTGGTGGTGGTGCAAGCATAAATTATTACGTGCCGCTTCCCGAGCTGCTACTCCATCGAATGCGAACAAGTAAGTTTCCTTTCATTTATAGAGTATCCTATTTTATAATTTTTCCAATTTTCTTATTTTAAGACTTATCTTGTTCTTTTTTCTACAGCACTTCGTTGGAGCGTCGTGCGGTGCGTCTATTTCAACAGACGATACGCATTGACACCTACTGCTTACAAATATTTGGAAATTGGGGTCAGCGTCAGTCTGAAACCTCCACACGAATCCTCCTTTGTCGAATTGGTTCTTGGCGACAACCGAGGAAATAAAATCGCGATGTCTTCTTGGACGTGGAAGAAGATCATCGATAGACGCACGGATTTCGAGCGACTCGTGCGGTCAGCTGTCGGTCATACGCTGACTATTCCGGCTCTTCCATCAGACAACCTACTATTCGAAGTTGTGCAAATGCGTGACGATAAACTTGTAAATTGTCGTCGGGCAATACTTCGTTGTACATGAAACCTGCAACTATTATGTTTTTTCTTCGAACTCGAACAATGCGTTGAGTTGGTATGCTTCCATCTATATGAGTGTGCGAGAGAGGTAGATAAGAGCCTCCGCGAGTTGGGAAGTCTTCTACGAACAAATTGTATTACTGAAAAATGCGACGCCGTGCGTTTCTTGCGCAGCCATAACTATCACAATCTAACGTCAATTGTT
>JASTWR010000582.1:0-104099 GCA_030770355.1 Harpagoxenus sublaevis | reverse complement strand
TATATAGCTATATATTATTCAAAATAACATTTCTTTACAATAATTATATGAGTATAGTATAAAGTATATGATGTAAGATAATGTTATACAAACCTTTTGGAACGTTGAAATCATAAATGTCCACATTTGCATTTACGTAGATGGATTGAGCATCCGTGTCTAATAGATATGTCTCCCCATCAATTTGATATGTCAAAGTCCCACCGTCAGGAAAATAATCTTTTAAGACACTTTTCTTCAAAGTATTATTTGTCACATATATATTCATACATTTCTCGCCGTATCTAATTTTAATTTTCCTTGATTGTACAGAATCCATCTATAGAAATAATAATAAGCACGTTATGATTAAGTTGATATTTAAATTACAGTAATTTTCAGTATACATTTCATTATTTTAAAATAGCAATAAGTCAGAATAATTTTATGTACAACTATTTCTAATACATTAGAATACAAAAAAGAAAGGATTATCCTAAGTAGAACAGAAAGTCATGATAATGTCAAAGTGACTGTCAAAATGATGAGAATATGACTACAAAATTCACCTTTTATCATAATTTAATCATTCTTTGGACATCATTTGAGGTCACTTTGACATTTTATGACTTTCTATTCTACCTGGGATATATTGTGTACAATTTCGTTTTAACCTAAAAAGTTAACCTTAACTTTAAAAAACTTTGTATTTAATTCAATTAATTACCCTACAATTTTTATATTTCAAGATCTTCGTTAAATTAACAAATTTATCCATCCAAAAATGTAAAGATCTACTCAAAATGTAATTTAACAATATTTACCTTAATCTCGAAAAGGAACGGCACCCAGGGTTCCGTTCCTCCTGGAATACACAGTGCCGTTCCTTAGGACAAAAACTAATGCGCATGTTCCTATAACACGAGGTGCCAACGTTATGGCGTATAGGCGCTTCCGTATTTTACAGTTCTTTGACCGGTAACACTATATCCGAGAGCGATTACGAGCACGCCGCGAACGTCTGGCGACGGTTTTCCATTCAAACCTTGGGTGAATACAGCGATCTATATCTAAAGACCGATGTCTTGTTATTGGCCGACATATTTGAAAATTTCCGCGATAGCTGTGTCGCGAGTTATGGATTAGATCCTGCGCATTATTATACTTTGCCAGGTTTCACGTGGGACGCCATGTTGAAATATACACGCATAAATTTTGAACTGCTCACTGACATTGACATGGTAATGTTTATCGAACGCGGTATTCGCGGCGGCCTCAGTCAATGTTCCGGTAGATATGCGCGAGCCAATAACAAGTACATGCAATCGTACGATCCATCGAAACCACCGTCGTACTTGATGTACTTTGACGTCAATAATTTGTACGGATGGGCAATGTGTCAACCATTACCTTATGCAAATTTTCGATGGATCGACGATATCTCGAACTTTGATGCAAGCGCGATCGCTTCGGATTCCCCGACTGGTTATGTTCTAGAAGTCGATCTCGAGTATCCGCGACATTTGCACGACGCGCATGCTGACCTACCGTTCTGTCCGACGCGCGATAAACCACCCGGAAAGCGGCAAGAAAAACTTCTCGCAACTCTTTACGATAAGAAACGTTACGTCATACATTACCGTAACTTACAGCAATGTATTCGTCACGGTCTTCGCGTTACAAAGGTACACCGCGTATTGGAATTTTTGCAATCTCCATGGCTCCGCGATTACATAGAACTTAATACAACATTTAGAACGCGCGCGACAAACGATTTCGAAAAGAACTTATATAAATTGATGAATAACGCGGTTTTCGGAAAAACCATGGAGAATTTGCGCAATCACGTAGATGTTAAACTACTGACAAAATGGAATGGAAGATACGGTGCTGAAGCAATGATCGCAAAACCAAATTTCCATAGCAGAAGTATTTTTTCGGAAAATTTGGTTGCCGTTGAGCTGCGTAGACTCGAGGTGATGTTTAACAAACCTATCTACGTGGGCATGTATATCCTCGACATATCCAAGACGTGTTTTTACGAATTTCATCACGAGTACATGTTACCACTGTATAGCGACAAGTGTAAAGTTATGTATACCGACACGGACAGTTTGATCTATCATATAGAGTGCGAGAATGTGTACGAAAACGTGAAACGCGACATTGATAGATTTAATACGAGCGATTACGCCGCGGACAACGCGTACGGTATACCACTTGTGAATAAAAAAGTACCGGGATTGATGAAAGATGAAAATAACGGCGCGATTATGACCGAATTCGTCGGACTCAGGGCAAAAATGTATGCGTTGAGGGTAGATGGTAAAAAAGACACAAAAAAGGCGAAAGGCATCAAAAGTAACGTCGTAGCGCGGACCATAACGTTCGACGATTACACGCAGTGTCTGCGAGATGAAATTGAAATGACTCGTCGCCAGTCGTGTATAAGATCGAGGCTGCACGAAGTGTATACAGTGTCCGAAACGAAAATCGCTCTGAGTCCGTACGACGATAAGCGATACATTGTGCCCGATTCTACCGATTATTCTACGTTGCCATGGGGACATTATAAAATAATTGTAACGTAATTTAGTATAATGTAGTATAATGTAGTGTAATAAAGATATCGTATTTCATTTATATATATATCTATTGTATATTTCTTATACATATTGTATAATAATAAAGATATTGTATTTTATATTTTTATATGTATATTGTATATTTCTTATATATGTCATATAATAATAAAGATGTCGTTTCATTATTTTTTTATATGTATATCGTATATTTCTCATATGTTGTGTACATATTTTTATATAGTAAAAAAATAAATGCAGCCTGTATAAAATTAAACTACATTGTCCTTGTGTATCCAAGAGTTGTGCGATCCATCGAATCCCAGCCATTTCACGTAAACTTTATCGCCCCTCCTGCGAAGTACTTTCTCCACGAGATATACGTCCGGGTAAGTCGCACGATGCAACTCGTGCTCGTAGAACGCTCCAGCGATAGATTTTCCACGATAGTCCTCGAGTAGATAGGTTACGGGATTAGTATGCTGCACTTTAACGATTTTAAACACCTCGGTGGTCCAATTCGGCGTGTAACCTTTTTCGAAAATCGTCTTGTATTTGCTAACGCGTACCGGGTCGCCTGCTTTGAACTTTGCCGGACCCGCAATCTTTATCGCGCTGTACACCGTACCCAGGAGTTTTTCAGCGATCGCGGGAGTAACTTCGACGGGTCGCATACCGATCGTTCGATGCTTGCGCGCGTTGTAATCCGTGACGAGACGCGGCAGCATGTCGACCCACTTGTAATTTCCGTTGAGCGTAAACATCTTCCACATGTCGTTTAACGTGCGATTGAATCGCTCGACGACCGATGCCTTCATCACCGAATATGTGGAATAATGATTGATATCGTGTTTCTTTATGAATCGTTGTACGTCGGCGTTGTAAAATTCCTTTCCCATATCGGTTTGCAAGTTTTTCGGAAACCTCTTGCTGTCTCGAATTATCTTAGCGATAACGTTGGCTGTCTCGCTTCCACCTTTACTCTTGAGTGGCACGGCCCACGCGTACTTGCTCAACACATCGATGACGGTAAGTATATAGTGGTATCCTTTGTTGAAACGCGAGTATGGACGCATCTCGACGATGTCAGCCTGCCACAGGTCGTCGTACCCTCGCACTATGACGTGTCTTTGTGGAAAATTTCTTCTCGCTGGAGCATGCAGTTCCTCGACAAGTCGTTGCTTCTCGATATTTTTACGTCCATCGGATTTCGACAATGTCATGTTTTTTTAGCGATACGATTGGTTAGCGCGTAATAATAATATGTGCAAAGAAATTATGATTTATATCTCCAACTTTTTTTCAATAGCCGTTTATTTTTGTTTATTGTCCTTCAATAGCCGTTCTTTGTCATCCGCTGACCGTTTATAGCTATTCGTCAGCCGTTCATAGCCGTTCTTGAGCCGTTCTTGAGCCGCTTGATAGCTGCTCGATAGCTGTTCTTTAGTCGCTCGACAGCCCTCCGATAGCCGTTCCTGAACCGTTTTTGATCGTTCGTTGCCGCTTGTTAGTGGTTCGTAGCCGATCTTGGTTCGTTTGTCCATTGTTGTCCGTTGTCGTTTCTGATTCAGCGGTAATCGAATGCCGAAGCTCGTTTATCGCAATCCGTAACGCTTGCACGTCCTTCTCGTACGCAGTCAACTTCTCGTCTGACGCTCTCAGTTGATTGCTTAACTTTTTAATGTAATAATCCACGTATAGTTTGTTGACGGCGTCGGTATCAGCCTCCGGTTGCGCCACTTTACGAATCTTGCGCGACTTTGTGTCAAAATCCGTAGCAATGAGACATAGAGCGTTATTGCGCACGTAATGCCTCACGAATCCGCTCGACTGATGGTGCGAAACGGCGTTCGGCACGTCTCTGATCTGCTCGAATACCCCAAATTTGTTGATCGGCATTTCAACGTTGATTGAACAGCTCGCTGCCGCGCGATTCAATTTATAATAAGACCGGCTTCGCGAAGTTCTTCGATGATCGACATGATCTCGTTGTCGTGGGCATTGTTGCCAGCGTGGCGCGAAGCGTCGAGCAATCGTAGACGATCCACCAGCTCGTTGGGATCGTCCCAGTGCACGTAATCGATCTTATTGTCGGTCAGCGTCATCGCGCGAGGCGCGATTAATCCCTTTCCGGATCGTTTCTTCATGGACGCAGGTGGTATCAACTTCTGGATTATCTTCATGTACTTGTCCCCCCTGTGGGACTTTACTCGCCCGAGAGGATCGTGATTGAATCTATGAGTGCTCGTCTCAAACAGGATATTCTTGTACTTTTGCATATCCTCCTCCGTGTAAATGTTTTTATCAGGCTTGTTTTTAAAGATCAACTCGTAAATACCGAGTGTGCCAATGTAATGTACGTCGCCGATATATATGTTATCCATGCTGTCCACCTTGAAACGTTTATTGCCGAGCATCATCATTCCATCGTTGCCGAGATAAACGCCGTACACGGTATCTATATCGCTCTTTGGTTTGGCGCTCATAAGAGCCCCGATGTACTCTTGACCTAATAGACCCAAGGTATTATGCAACGTTTCTCGACCCTCCGGCGTTTCCAACTCCTGTCGAATGGACGTCGCGAGCTCCGAGTCGTCCGTGAGTTCAAAAACAGGCGCGTTTTCGGGTAATTCGAACTTTATTGTAGGTTGCACTTTTCTCGCCGTTACGTATGGTGGAGATGATATCGGTGAAGATGAGGTTATCGGTGTAGAGGTTATCGGTGGTACATCCAGTGGAGCTTTCGATTGACTAGATTTACGCGGCGTCGGATCCGACGAGAAATATAATCGTTTCTTCTTTTTCGGCGTCACATCTTCGGAAAACGTGTCGATCTCGGCGACGCTCTCCGGCTCCTCTTTCTTCACCGCGCTCGAGTTCTCGGCGATCTTTCGCAGTGGCCCGATGAGAGGCTTAAAGTGCGTGTCCAACTCAATGTCCTTCTCGATCTTACCGGTCTTCAACTCGCGAAGTTTCTTGCGAATCGATTTGCTCGTTTTCGCAATCTCTTTCGCAATCTTCTCGCGCTCACGAATATCATCACTCATGTCGATCGTGGTTATCGCGGAAAAAAAAAGCAAACTACTGATCTCTCTCTCTCTCTACAATGTTTCACCTCGACGAGGTACCGACAACGACTGACCGCTTTTGCGGTATCGCGAACACGTTAAATCCTTTTTTGTATCGACCATTGTTAAGCGAGCTGTCCTTGTCTATCACTACGAATCCGTAATCGTGCTGCCAACATTCACGACACAACGCGCAAAATTCATCGTACGACATGTCGGTATTCACGTGATCGTTGTACACGTGTTTCAGATTGGTGCCATCTTGTTTGAATAGGATCAACAGGTTCGCGTTGTCGCGTATCAAATGTTTGGGTATTCTCGCGTAGGTCTGACAGAGATAAAAGCAGTCAACGCTCGAATGCCTGCCCATTGAAAAGTACTCTCTCACCGCGTTTTGCTTGTCGCATGCCACGTCATCGAAGACGAAGATCGAGTTTGGACACGCATCGCTCGGCGGAATGACGTCACTGTTGTTGGAGAACGTGAAGTAGCCGATTCCATCGATCGATGTTAATAAATTTTCTAGATATCGATATTTCGGCTGCTGTAGCGACTTTGAGTACACGTACACGTTTTCGAAACGTACACCGTGCGGACTTTCCAACAAGCTTATCAGAACGTTGGTTTTACCGCAATTCGAGGGACCGCAAATGATTGCGCGTATAGTAGTCGGTAGCATCGTACCGTGCCTACGCTTCTCCGCGTTTTCCCCCATCGACCGTGATCTGTTGTCGTAATTTGTCACGCGTATGGCCAACGGCTGTTGCACGAACTTCATTTTTCGCACTGCCGACTGGAGGGCTGAATCAAGCGCCTATTTATAGGTGCGCGGAACCGCGAGTCGCTCAGTAGCAAGGATGTTCGTCCTGTTGTCAAGACCATCCGATATTTGCGATTTCAGCGCCGAACAGTTGCAATTTGTGCCCAAAGCTGTTCTGTTGCAAATTTGCGGTGATCACATTCATTACGTCTGGGACAAGCTTCCGGAACATATAAAGGCGGATTTGGAGGTTCAGACCTATCGTCGCTGTTACGAACATTACAATCAACCGTGGCAGCGAACGCACATCGACGGTCCCGCACCATTGATAAAGAATTGCTACGAATGCCAACGAAAATAGGCGGAAGCCTGTTAAACCGCGCGATAAACGCACTTCCAATCGAATTGCATATTCCAGGTTATCAGTTTTGCGGTCCGGGCACTCGGCTGGAAGAACGATTAGCCAGAGGTGATCAAGGTATTAATCCATTAGACGCGGCGTGTCGCGAACACGATATAGCGTATTCGCGTAGCAACGATCTCATCGACAGACACGCGGCGGACAAGATACTCGCCAAGAGAGCGCTAGAACGTGTCATCGCGAAAGATTCCGCTCTCGGAGAGAGAGCTGCCGCTACAGCCGTCTGGGCGACCATGAATGTCAAGCAAAAGTTAGGAATGGGTTTGAAAACCGTGAAGAAGAAGAAGAGAGCATCGAAAAAACGGATACTTCCAGCATCGAAACGAGGAGGTGTATTACCGATTCTACCGTTGCTGGGAGTTCTCGGTTCTCTGGCTGGCGGGGCGGCGGGGGTGGCAAAAGCCGTGAACGATAACAAAGCCGCGTTGCGTCAGTTAGAAGAGATGCGACGTCACAATCGCGCCATGGAAGGTCGTGGACTTTATCTCGCTCCATACAAACGCGGACAGGGAGTGACATCAAAGAAGAAGAAAGGAAAAAAAAAACGTCAAAGAGACGTTAAATATGCCCACGGGTGCAACTACCAACGTACAACTGCAACAACTGGCAAAGCGTATGCGCATTCCGTATTTTAGAGGTGTCTTCATGCGTGACTCGTTACCGATCGACGGCATACGACGAAACGAGAGCGGTATTGTAAATTTGGACGATGCAACTGGTCCCGGTACTCATTGGGTGGCGTATGCAAAGAGGGGAAACCGCGTGATGTATTTCGACAGTTTCGGTAATCTTCGACCGTCGAAGGAGTTGGTGCGATATTTCGAACCGAGCGTGACAAAGATTGAGTACAATCACACGCCCTTTCAAACTTATGATCAGAACATCTGCGGACAATTGTGTCTACAATTTCTCCAGACGATCGATGAATCAGCGCGAATTTAAAAGCTGACGGTGCCCGCGGAGACTCAGTGTTAGTCGAACTGTTTTCCCGACATGTCTATGACATTCACGCTGACCGGGAAGAGCAGCATTCTCGCGGTGCACTACTTTCCCGCCGTAGATTTGAGCGATGGCGACTACGAGCTCGGTCTAACAGTTTTTGAAACTTATCACACGATACCGAACGTAAATTCCTCGAATAATAAATTCTATTTTGACGAGGATGACACGGAAATTACGATTCCCGAGGGATCGTACGAGATACGAGCCATACACCAGTTTTTGAAACGCGCAATTTTACGGAAACGCCCGCAACGCGGCCGCCGCGTAGGTCGTTCCAACAATCGCGATAATCATACATCGGTCGCGGATATCACGCGAGAGGGGACCGTCAGAAGTGAAATTCGCGCAAACGGCAACGAGGACGAGGACGATTACGAGGACGAAGACGAGACTGTAAAATACCCGATGGTGCTCCGTGCTAATTACAACACGATGAAGAGCGAGATTAATTGCGCTTTCAGAGTAAACTTTAGCAAGCCCAACAACATTGGATCGTTGCTGGGATTCTCGCCAGAGCGTATATTGCCACCGGGAAAATGGCACCAATCCGATCAACCGATTAATATCATTAACATAAACATAATCCGCATAGAGTGTAACGTGACCGCGGGTGCGTACAGCAACGGTAAACGTGTTCATACGATACATGAATTTTCTCCGAACGTGCCACCAGGATATAAGATATCGGAAACGCCGGCGCAGATCATTTATCTGCCGATCATCGCGCGGAGCATTACGGAGCTAACGATACGCGTCGTGGATCAAGACGGACAATTGCTTGATTTTCGAGGAGAGGAGATCACCGTGAGATTACACGTACGACGGCAGCAGCGATAACGCGCGTGTGAGTGTGCGCGACATATGAGATGCTCGTATTGAACGACTCGGAGCACGCAAGAGATAAGACTATCTACACTACGGTAGTGACCAACGATATCATTCAATCATCACCATCGCCATCATTATCGTTGTCAGGCTGCGCTAAAAACACGAAGAAGTTAAGAGCATCGAACGTTGAATTTTTGCAATCTTTGGGATTCGCGGTGCGAAATATCTGAGAAAACATGATCGATAGCCTTAAGGTCGGAGGCGAGCCGGTCTTTGACGATTTCATCGTCAAGATCGAGACTCACACGTACAACCCGTACGCCAACACAACGTTTGAGCATAGCGACAAGATACGAATACCCATACAACAGCAGGATCTGTATACGTTGCCGTGTGAAAGTTTTCTCTACGTTGAAGGAATATTGAGGATAAAGAAAAGGAACGACGAGTCGCAAGCAAGGTTTGTAAATAATTGTGTGGCGTTCATGTTTGATGAAATTCGATATGAACTCAACGGCGTGGAGATTGATCGCAGCAGAAACGTTGGAATAACCAGTACTATCAAGAACTATGTATCGCTAACGTACGACAATGCTTCGATCATGCGGAACGCTGGATGGGACATTGCATCAAACATACCGGAAGGATATTTCAACTTTTGCGTACCGCTCAAGATGTTGCTGGGCTTTTGCGAAGATTACAAACGCGTGGTTGTTAACGCTCGTCACGAATTAATTTTGATACGAGCGCGTAGCGACAATAATACCATTGTGGGAAATCCGACGACGGAGCCGGAAGTCGAATTGTTTAAAGTACAGTGGCGAATGCCTCATGTTACGTTAAACAAGGTCAACAAGCTATTGATGATGCGCGCCTTGGAAAACGGGCGTTACCTGAGTATAAGTTTCCGTTCTTGGGATCTGTACGAGTATCCCCTGCTGCAGAGCACAACGAAGCATTCATGGGCCGTCAAAACTGCGACTCAGCTAGAAAAACCGCGATATGTCATCTTTGCTCTCCAAACTGGCCGAAAGAATGTTATGTCTCGAGATGCTAGTCGATTTGACCACTGTAACTTGACCAACGTGAAACTTTATCTAAACTCTGAATTTTATCCATACGACGATATGAATCTAGACATTGACAAAAAACGATACGCCATCCTTTTTGATATGTATGCACGTTTCCGTAAAGCTTATTACGGAATCGATTGTTACGAAACGTTGTGCACCGTGGTCACATTCCTGACGCATGGACCTTTTGTGGTCATTGATTGCTCGCGACAGAACGAGTCCGTCAAAAGCGCCACCGTGGATGTGCGAATAGAATTTGACTGCAAAGAGAATGTACCCGCGAATACTACCGCCTATTGTCTCATTTTGCATGATCGCATAATCGAATACAGCCCGTTGTCGAACGTAGTGCGCAAGATCACGTAAATTGCATTATCTGCAAATATTCCGATATAAGAGAGGAAGATGAATCGCGATTAGGTACAGTACAGATCGCTCCTTCGTTGCATCATGATCGTGCCAACGTTTGTCGATCTGCAAGGATTCACCGTCGGGATGAAATTTGTCGTGAAGGAGGTGGCGGTGTTGCGAAAGGGGGTCGTTCTGGCGCATTACATTTTTACACACCCCATGCCGTGGAGTCTCCTCACAAAATCCGACAAGTCGTGTGCTTCCTGGTTGATTAGAAATCACCATGGATTACAATGGGAAGACGGAAACGTACCGTACAGCATGGCTGAACGCATAATTACATCGGCCGTGCTTGGTCCAGAAGAGGATGACGATGACGACGAGACGCCACCGACTCTGGTGTATGTCAAGGGATGCCAGAAACTAGAATGGTTGGTGGATCTGCTTGAAAATTATGCGAGGAAAAACCTAATTGTCGAGACTCTGGATGCGGATTATGAAGATATCGAATCTTTACATAATCTAGATGATACTAATACTATGCGATGTGGAAACCATGTTAAGAATTGCGCATTACAAAATGTATTAAAATTATTTAACTGGTGGTCACGCCAGAAAGAGTTGAAATTTTTTAAAAAATAAATAAGTAAATAAATTATATAAACTTTACAATGTTTTATTTCCTTTTTCCTTTCCCCATTAGTTGTTAGTGGTTAACAAATATTTGAAAGATGCGTTGGCTTTTTTTGCGTTTCTTTTAACGTTAACTTTTTTCCATTTCTTATATATATATATATATAAAATTTTTTAATAACTTCTACGTAAGCAGCGCTGACATTGGTGCTTGAAATGCTGAAGGAAGGGGAATAATCCCTTTCCTCCCCTTATATAATTTTGTTACATCGAAGAATCATACGCGATCCTTACATGTTCAGTCTTGCATCATTCACCCGTGTGGAAGCAGTTTGAATCTTGTAACCAACAGCGATGTACTCCTCTGTGGGAAGCAGCACAAGTATGAATTATTACGTGCCGATTCCTTGTGAAACTCCATCGAACCAGAGTAATACGTAAGTATTACTTTGCATATATTTTTCCAAAACCTATTTTTCCATAAATCATTTATCTATTTTATTCTTTTTCTACAGTTTTCTCGATAAATCGAAACCTTGTTATACGCCACGTATCTTGAGCAGACGATTCGCATTGACACCAACTGCTTATAAGTATTTGGAAATTGGGATCAGCGTGAGACCTCCACACAGTTCTTTTGTGGAATTGATCCTTGGCGACAACCGAGGAAACCGAATCGCGATGCCCTATGGAACATGGACAACGATCATGGAAAGACGTACGGACATCGAAAAACTTATAGAGTCAACCACATTTTCATCGCTGTCTATACAAGAACTAAAAATGGAACTCGTTAAAATGCGCGGTGAAAATAATGTGAAACTTACGTTACGCGACACATGCTTGTACATGAAGCCGTCAACCGTACTGTTTCTATTTGAGCTCGAACAGTGTCTCGATATTGTATACGTCGAGCTAGCACCGCAAGCGAGAGAGGTAGATGATAAATGTAGAGAATGTGCAAAGATCTTAATAAAATATCATATTTCCGAAAAATATGACGCCGCTAAAATCTTGCGCAGCGTTTGTGATAAAAATTCAATTTTAGAATGTGAACTAATAGCGTATGCTATAGATAAAATTTTGTATAATGCCTTGTGGGAGAGACCTATTGATGTATGTGAGTGATATAATCCCTTGTTTAAATGGGGATATAATGTAATAGGTTAATAAATAAATAAATGTACAATAACACGGTAAACAATTTTATATTATTTTCTCCTTCCACCTTCTTCTCCTCTATTCCTTGTTTAAATTATACGTTGCGATAATGTCTCTTTCTTAAACTATAAATTTAAGGAACTAATAAAATAATTAAATTATTTAAAATATTACAATATTAAAATACCGAAGAGGAGGAAAGAAAGTTCGAGAACGCAAAGGGAAATGAGTCGAGCGAGAGAAAGAAACGTAGTACGTGACCTAACAACTCCAAAATGGCGTCGTGAAACATGTTCGAACACGAAGCCCTCGACAAAGGGATCTCCACAGAAAGAAGAAAAGAAGAAAAAAAAGACACGATAATTTATTGTCGATGTCATAAATTATAGCCGATCACCCTTAGGTTATTTTAAATATTACACTGTGTCCCGACAAACGTGCCTAAATTCCCCTTCCCCCTCTCCCTACCTCTCCAACGCGGACCTATCAACGCAATTGCACGATCCCCCTCCGGAATCTTGCTCCACGGGCCCCCACACCCCCCACCACCGCCGGGCATAGAGAACACCTCATAGGGCACGCATGCGACTAACATCGCGGTCGATATGTATAATAGATAAACAACTTATTAAATCTTATTCGGTATGTTATCTACGTACAGTTAGCAATCGCATGTACCATCGGACTAATTCGGATGGTAAAAAAACCACGTGACTAGTTTAGATGGTAAAAGAGATCGCGTGACCTCGATCGATATTATCGACCGTGATCTTGGTCGCGAACGCCATCTATGAGTCCCTCTAGGTACTACGTGGAACCCCCCTGCCCCGCTTACCCCTCGCCCACAGAAAATATAGAACTCTCATAGACTACCTACTGTTACCTTGTTTACGCGAGCGTTACTTCTGTAGCAACTTACGATAATTCACTCAGATTATCGTAACTTACGATAAGTCACTCCGCGTAAACGGGGGTGAGTAGCCATTGACTACATTACGATAATAGAAGCAAGTTACTGAAAATAGCTAATACTTTCCGTGCTAATACCTCGCGTAAACGACGAATTTGATTCTCAAGGGTGCACAAGAGTTCAGCCGTCAATATTTCTTGATGTTGTTTGGCGAAAACAGCAATAGTACTCACAATATTACTTGTTGAATCCATTTTGACTTATTATTTGAAGTTTGAACTGATAACCTGTAAATCGCATTTACGTCTTTTAAAAATACCGCGTATGTAGAGAGGAACCTCACGACGAACCGTAGGACATTATTATACTTCGCGCCTGCGTAAACGACTCTCAAAAAGTATCGCAGAATACTACGCACGCGTAAACGGTAGAAAATTAGGGACCGCGTAAACGCAGAGCGCCGCCGCGTAAACAAGGTATGTGTCTCTAATGCATACTGCTTGTCCTCTCCTTAACAGGTACACTATTGCTGATCTATAATCCTCGCATTCTTCTCTTAATTTTTTATTCTCATTCGTAAGATTATTGCACTTTTTTATTAACTCTTCGTTTAGTCCGTTATTGGCTTTTGAGTGTATATTACTTTTTAAAAATTGTTTAGTAAAAGCTGTTAATCTGATCATTTTCAAATTATTTATTTACTGTGAACAAACAAAAAACAACAAACTGTGTCGATAGGTATATCTTAAATATAATTTTGTTCGAATTAATTGTAATATAACACTTACCGTTATGCGACTCTAATTCAATACCTCTTGCTCTCTCGAGAGATTATTGCAAACTAACGATGTCAATAAATATCAAAGGACACGACAGTGTATACGTGAAACAAGGAAAAGCGCTATATTATACTTGCGCCGCGCAATTGGTTGAGCGCAGGCAAAAACCGTTCAGCTATAAGGGCTAAACTGAACGTTTCCAGCTCAAAGTTTGAAATTGCAAAATTTTACAATTAAGTTTCTTGGATACTTCGCGGAATAAAAATTGCAGTCGCTGGGGCAAAAGGATCTTTCAACGCTTGAATTCTTACTGCATTTTTGAGAGCTACAGATGTATCATCGGAATTTTCATCCGAATTAGCGAATACTATACCAGGAGAATCTAATAATTTTAATTTAGAATCTAACTGATCAATTTGTATCGTTTTCGTTACTCCTGACATTAAGAAATCATAGATTAAATTAATAAGTATATATAATAAATAATGATACGGCTTAATTACAATACAGATGTTTCATTAGTTGCAAATTATTATAAAATAATTGTACATACACAAGAGCTAGTAACAAATAATTAAATATACCTGGTATATTTCCCACGTTAGAAATGTTTTATGAAATCTTGCACAAGCAAATGTTAATGCTAGGAGGTTTGCAGTTAGGATTATGTACGCTGCATAGGATTAATCTACCTGGAATAACAATAACGGAGAATAGAGTGACTTTTTACATTATCTTTATTTTTTCTCATTTTACATCGAAATCGTCTTAGAATCTTATAGTTGATAACACGTTCGTATAGTCCGTAATGTCTTTTTTTTATTTTTAAATGAAAATAATGAACATAAAATTATGAATAATATATTGTTGTACTTCAGTGACAAGGCTCTTGATATATTTCATACAGTGCATATTAAGGCTCCTGGGTCGGGAGCCGAGAACTCCGCGTTGACGGTGGCGACACAGTTGTCAGCGGTAGCCGCGGTAGAAATGAGAACTTTGTCGCACGACTCTTACAGAGTATCGCATGATAAGTGGTGCGATTCCGAGCTGAGCACATCCCCCTCCACTTATGCACACAAAGATGCTCTGTCTCCGTGTGACGACTGACGACGCGCGCTCGGCTAAGTTCGGCGCGCCGTGCGAGCGAGCGAGAGAGAGAATGTCATTCCCTCCTTCTCGCTCTGACTCTGATGCGTCGAGGCTGCTTGGGGTGCATTCGGGGAGACGCTATTAACGCTATAAATGCAAACGCTATAAACTACGTTCGAGGAGCCAATAGCGCGATAGCGATAGCAAGCTCCCCGAACGCAGCTTTAGAATAAAATTGCAATATGGCCGATGATGCGAGTTGTGCGAGTGCCAAGTGTGAATAACAAACGAGTTTTTTATTTTAACTTTATTTATTGAGTTTTATGCCATTATTTTACCTACAATTTTTATTTGATCATAATTACACAGCAAATAGAATACTATCTACATAACTTGTATCATCAATTATTTACCATTCTTTGCACTCGCAGCATCTTCTAGAGACAATTTCATAGAATAATTTATTCCATTTTCTTCATTAAACAAATTAATTTCAACGTCACTTGGTCCTTGATCCATTGTTGGAATTGACATTGGTTACGTTTCGTTATCTGCAGTATTCTGAAAGCAGCCCCTATACGCAATCAAGTGTTCGAGGAGAGAATAAGCGCCAATAGCATTTCGTGCCTCACCTCGAAAATAATAGCGAAAATAGCGCGAGTGATGACGTCACGCTGCCTTTAAAGTGACGTCATCATCGTATATCATAGCGCCACAAAGCGTCTCCTCGAACGGTTTTGGACGATAATTGTGCTAATAGCGTGCTCCCCGAATGCACCCTAGATTGCTTTCTCGGCGTGGCCCGGCGATCTGAAAAAGAGGGTACACGTCGAAAAGCGCAAATGTGCACGATACTTTAATAGTCTGCAAGGGGAGAACCTCTGAGTATATAGATAAGATATTAGGTGATACTAGCTGGTTACCCGGGCTTCGCCCCGGAGGACCTCTCGCCCCATTGTAGACATCAGTTAGTACATAGACAACAGAGGACATGACAATACGATGAAGAAATTTAAATCTGAAGCGATAAAATTGGAGCAAAAGTACGAACAAACACTAACATAATTTTAATTCATCTTTATCATGTCATGAGATAATATTGTTCATAACAATCAAACGAAAGTTTATTGGAGTCAAAATCGATTTCAGCCGTTGCGTCAAAGAATGCGGTAATCCGAGTGTCAAAGTTATATTTGACGATGTATGAACGAAGGAAAGTTATTTAAACCAGCGAATCGTTTGTATTGAACAGTCTTTTTATTATAGCAGAGAATGTGCTGTACAGATATTGAGCGTCGAAGTTAACGAAACAGAAATAATTTGTTAAAGCTGAGAATAGTTGGTATATGAAAAGTACATATTTATATGTACGATGAATAGTTGTTATATAAATATGTACTTTTTATATACCAACAATTCTTTGCTTTAACAAATTATTTCTGCTTTGTTAACTTCGACGCTTAATATCTGTAGCAGAAATAATTTGTTAAAGCAGAGAATAGTTGGTATATAAAAAGTATGCTTTGTAAGTTAAAGCGAGGTCCACTCTGTACAGGGTTGGGAGGGGGGATGCGAAGGGGGCCGCGGTGGCGAACACAGCAAACGGAGAACGACGTTTCTTAATTGTAAATTTTCAGCTTCGAGTTTTGCATCGCAATATCTCCGCTTGTAGGGCACGTAGCGGAAACATAAAAACACTTTTATTATACGAATTTAGTCCAAGCTATCCATTAAGCCTAGTTGGAACTTAATCCGTTCGCTAGTTATCGAGATCTCAAAATCTCGGGTACTCGCAACTCGTTGCGTCGCGTTAATAGAGCCACGGCGGTCTCGCTTTGCGCGTACTTGGCGCGAGACACTACTGTGTCTCTTGATTACTTTGATTTTTTCAAGGCAAATTATCAACATAAATTATAATTTTAAACAATAAGCAAAACCCGTTCGTAATTACCTTAGCTACGATTCGGCATTGCCCCGCGTGCGGCGGGTAACTCCGAATGGCAAAGTTTTGCGTTTTGTTTAAAATTGTTCATGTTGAAAATTTATAAATATTATTGTAATTTAAAGCCAAATAACTGGAATATTACTTGAAATAGACTTCTATAATTGATAAATAATCGTCAGCTTTATTTAACTTTTCCCTTAGATGTTCGCAATTCTTCCATTCTCCCATACCCTTAAAACTATTTTCGTTAATAAATTTATTGTGGAATAAGTGGGTATTTGTAAGCAATAACCAAGTCAATATCTCATCGGGTCTAAGAGATATTGAAAAATCCGTAAAAATATATTTTACCCTTTTTTACCCTCTTAAGAGTCAAATTTTAAAAATCCCTTCTTAGTGGAAGCTTACGTCATAAAAGAAATGTACCTACTCCCCAAATTTCATGTTTCTACGTTCAGGGGTTGGGCTGGGCGTTGATGAGTCAGTTTACGGTAATTAAATACCGTAGCAAAGTATATAATTTAGCAAAATTTGTGTTTTTTTACGTTTGCAAAAGACATTACGTTTGTCTTAGACGGTAAAAGGTATAATGTTTATAAGAGAGACAACAACATATGGCTGTAAAAGACACCATGTCTGTAAGAGACACTATGGCCGGTATTTATAGTCGGATCTTATATTTAAGACCGTCTTAAGTACAATCTTAAGATGTAATGAACCAATCACACAGCCGTATTAGCGTCTTAAGACATTACTTAAGACAGTCTTAAAATAAGATCCGACTATGAATACCGGCCTATTTCTGTAAGAGATTCTGTGTCTGTAAGAGACACCATGTCTGTAAAAGTTTCTTGTCTGTAAGAGACACCATGTCTGTAAAAAATTCAGTGTCTAAAAAACTACCCGCCACACGCGGGGCAATGCCGTAGCTGGGGTAATTACAAACGGGTTTTGCTTATTGTTTAAAATTATAATTCATGTTGAAAATCTATAAATATTAATTACTGTAGTTTAAAGTAACTTTTCGATTTAAAGTAATCAAATAACTGGAGTATTATTTAAAATGAAGACTTTTATAGTTGATAAATAATCGTCGGCTTTATTTAACTTTTCTCTTAGATGTTTGCAATTCTTCCACTCTTCCCTACGGCCCTCAAAATTATTTTTGTTAATAAATTTATTGTGGAATACGGAAGCAAATGTTATTTTTTAAAAAATAATTGTTGGGCTGAGTATAACAACCGAAAAAATACTATTAATTAATTAATTTACAGGAGATACGAAGGGTTCTATAATTCACCCCTAAATCCAGATTTATCCTTTTAGAGGTTGATTAGGGCAAAATCCTGAAATATGTTTTTGAGCATTTGTATGGGTGACCTTCGTAAGCAATAACCAAGTCGATATCTCATCGGGCCTAAGAGATATTGACAAATCCGTAAAAATACATTTTAACCCTTTTCACACCCTTAAGGGCCGAATTTTAAAAAATCCCTTCTTAGTGGGTGCTTACGTCATGAGAGGAATACACCCCTCGAATTTCATGTTTCTAGGTTCAGGGGTTTGGGCTGGGCGTTGATGAGTGAGTCAGTCAGTCAGTCAGGACATTTGTCTTTATATATATAGTCTTTATATATTTCTGTATAATATATGTCTTTATATATTTCTGTATATATTTCTGTATAATATATGTCTTTATATATATGTCTTTATATATTTCTGTAACTTTGAAAACAAATATCTTCAAAACGGAATGGTAGAAGTCAATGATATTTTTTCTACTTATTGTTGATATAATTAACTTTCGTATTATGTTTGTATATTATTGACTTGTCTTAGATTTCGTCAAACGCTCCAACCTCCTTAAAAGTAAAATGATCCTGAGATCATAGATTTTCAAAGACAAGGAGTTTAAATATTCCGATGATCTCTCAAGAGAGGTATTGTGACGTGACAAAAGTCGCGCCCTCCTCCCGGACGAAGCTCGGCCGAGGGTAAAGTCGGGGGCGGGGTAACCCGAGCGGGGGCGAACGATATTAATAGGTATATTTAGCGTTTTGCAGCCGGAGCGGATCAAACAATATTGTAACGGCTTAAAAGCCGCATCGTGGGACTTAAGGGAGCTGTCGAGGAGAGACGAAGGAGACGGGGAGGCCGACAGGCGGGTCACCCATGGGTCCGCCGCCGCGCCGCCGCACACGTCCCGAGCCATACCGCCGCCGAAGGAGCACAAGGACACTCGAGGGGGACGCCCCGCAGAGGTCCGCGTCGGACGCTGAGCCGCCACCCCCAGGAGCGGGAGGACGGTCCCGCCGCCTCCGCCGGACGCGAGGACATGCCCGTCGGCGCGGTCACGGCCTGGCCAGCCGGGCCCGCCGGACGTCGGCCAGAGATCACGGCACGGCCAGCCGTACTCACCCTATCACGCCCGTTTCAAATACCGCGGGCCGGTGGAGCGGATCCAGGAAGAAGGAATCCGGCAGCAGGATATGGCGCGGATGGCTGGGACTAGAGTCCTATATTATAAGAGAAGCGAAATCGATACCCCCTCCATGGTTCCCATAAATCCCGCAGCTGATCCATAAACCCCGCAGCTGACCGTTTGTAAACATGTGTATGCACACGGACACCACACGGGGTCGAGAGTCTCGGTTTTGATTGGTGCCGCGGTCAGCCAATCAGCAAGCGTGCCGTCAATTTCGCTTCTTTTATAATATAGGACTCTAGCTGGGACAGGAAGCGGATTCGGTGCGCAAGCGCGGGGGCCCGAGGTGATCCCGCCGGGCCGCAGGATCGTCACTGCCAAGGATGCCAGACTCGCGGTTTTTGCCAGCCACTACCAGCCAGTGGTGGGGATGGGCAGAGATGCCAACTTTGCATTTCAGCAACGCAGCCGGGCGCTTCGGCTGGCTTTGGCCAGCTTCGAGCGGGAAGAGGATAGACAGATCTGCTGTCTTCTTCTTCTCTCTCGAGCTATGGCTATTGGCTAGGCGATTCCGGATCTCGTGAATGCCGAGTTGGCGAGGCGACCAGGCGACGCGTGACATTATATCGGCGCGCGACATCAATTATCGATGTATTTTCTTACATATAAATCTAAAAAATAAATAAATCTAAAAAATTCTTTAATAAAAAATTATTATATATTTTTTTTTACATGTTAATAAAAAATTAAAATTTGATTTCAAAGATAAAAATCTACTCTTGGCCAATATGTACGTTTCTTTATTTAAAAAGAATCTGTTTATTTAACAATCTCTATTTAAAGAATTAATTTCAGCACATTGATATTATTAAGTGCTAAAAAAAATTATAGTTTATACTATTCTTCTTTCTGTCATTGAATTTATTTGCCATTAAATGTATAACGTACATATTGTTGCTCAACGGAAACCGCGCGAAGGTGGTTACTTGTTCGTAATAGACATCTCAATCGCTTGTGGAACATAAGTATGTAAAGGAACTTGCTGTCGTGTGTGTATATACATGCATATACCAATACATTTCCCTCCTGACGGAAGAGACCACCACCTTCTCGCAGTTTCCGTTGAGCAACAATATGTACGTTATACATTTAATGGCAAATAAATTCAATGACAGAAAGAAGAATAGTATAAACTATAATTTTTTTTAGCACTTAATAATATCATTGTGCTGAAATTAATTCTTTAAATAGAGATTGTTAAATAAACAGATTCTTTTTAAATAAAGAAACGTACATATTGGCCAAGAGTGGACTTTTATCTTTTAAATCAAATTTTAATTTTTTATTAACATGTAAAAAAAATATATATAATAATTTTTTATTAAAGAATTTTTTAGATTTATTTATTTTTTAGATTTATATGTAGGAAAATACATCGATAATTGATGTCGCGCGCCGATATAATGTCACGCGTCGCCTGGTCGCCTCGCCAACTCGGCATTCACGAGATCCGGAATCGCCTAGCCAATAGCCATAGCTCGAGAGAGAAGAAGAAGACAGCAGATCTGTCTATCCTCTTCCCGCTCGAAGCTGGCCGAAGCCAGCCGAAGCGCCCGGCTGCGTTGCTGAAATGCAAAGTTGGCATCTCTGCCCATCCCCACCACTGGCTGGTAGTGGCTGGCAAAAACCGCGAGTCTGGCATCCTTGGTCACTGCCGTGTGAGCCAGGAGTCCGTCGCGGGCCGGCGTCCGGGTCGGACGTCGGCCCGCTTGCCAAGTTTAACAGAGTTCTTTTCAATGATGATTATCGTTTTTGTGTGACGGGCTTCCTATTTAGTTTATTTAGTTTATTTAGTTTATTTAGTTTGTTACTTATACTTTGAGTTTGCATTTCTATTGGTCCTTATGTGTGATGTGACTCTATCCTCGACCATTGGACTTGATTTATCCTTGCCAGTCAAGATAAGTTCTTTAGTTATAAGTTATTAGTGGTCTTTCGATTTTTGTCAGTGGATAAACTTTCTTCTTACTGAACAATTCTTGTTAGATAGACGTCTTTAGTAATAAGTTATTTAGTGTGAACCGGATTCTTAATTACATTACTTTATAATTTTAGTCTAGATTTGTTATTGCCATTCTATATTATTGAAATTGTTAGTTTCTAATTGCGTCTTTTGAATTATATTTATCAGTTTATTTGGGGTCATGTGCGCGTAATCACCTTTGTACTTTTCGCATTAATCATTCTATGTCCGCGTGATACTTCCTACGTCACTTGCGTTTTTATGTATATGCTATTCATCTTATTGGAGCTCGTAAATTGATTTCGGATTTTGAATTCGTCGTTAGTTATTACTTTTATTAATTTTGATGATGGATATTTGTGTTTAGAATTTTTCTGTATAATACTGCCTGATATAGTCTTTTGTATCATTTGAATCTTATGTTCAGAATTATTATTATTACTATATGAATGGCGTATATTTAGAGAGAGCTGGTCGATCTCTTGGGCGTCCCTGCTCGAGGGGGACGTTTTGGATTTCGACATGCGTTTCGGTCGTACCTGCCATAGTTATTATGCGTTTATTAAGTTATGATTTGATGTCATTAATAGTTTTGCAATCCTTTTGTTTTGTGATCATCTTTAGGAAATCTTATATCCGTTTACTATTTGAAATTATACGTTACTTCTAATGTTTTTGAATTATAGATATCTCATGTGTGCTTTGTTTATTACTTTTATGTTTTGATGGCATTAATATAGTTTAGTAATTCTTATATTTCGTGATCATCTTAAGGAAATCTTATATCCGTTTAATATTCGGGATTATACGTTAATTCTAATGTTTATGAATTATAGATATCTCGTGTTTGCCTCGTTTATTATTTTGATTCCATTCGTTGGAGCATGCCACTGGCGTATTTATGGCGATGTTTATATCGTTATCGGATTTCGCCGTATTCATAACTACGATTCTTATTATTGAGCTTTGTGATTTCTAGTTTCTTGCGCTCAGTGGCAATGTTTACATTGTCATTGGAATTTTGGATTTCGTCGTTAATAATATTTCTCTTAAACCTGAATTATGGATCTTGTTGATTTGGAATATATTCTGAGATGTTTATGATACATTTGTGTAGCATTTATAACTTTTGCGTAATAACAGGGTCTTGTTCAAAGATACGTTCTCTTATATTATACCAATTTATGAAAGTAGATTCTCAGGTTTGAGTGAAATTGATATGGAATTTGCTGAGTAATTGTAAACTCAAATTAAATTGTATGTATTCCCCTTATTATGAATTCGCCGCCTACGAGCTTTGTTTACTGCTTAGCTATTTATTTGATTCATTTTGATTATATATGTATGCCGTTGATATTATGTTTGCCGTTTAGATAGTAAATTCTTTATATTCCGCTTATTGTGAATTTGCCGCTTATGAGTACTTGTTAACTCAAATCAAATCAAATCAAATCAAATTAAGTTGCATGTTTGCCGCTTATTACGAATTCGCCGCTTATGGTGTTTCAAATAGCAACATCGATTTTTTATGGAGCTATGGTACTCCTCTTTACCGACGATTTGAGAATGAGATCGACATATTGTGCTTTGGCAAGAGGGCGCCTCTCTCCCCGGAGAGTCCCCCAGTTATTCTTGCTTAAAAAGCATGGTACTTTGGCTCCTGTGGAGCTGGAAGTGTGAGCCACGAAGTGAGGCGCCGCTCCCGACCACCGACATCGGATCGAGAGGATTTTTGTGAGATCGCCGCTCCGGTAGGCAAGGTGAAACAGTGATTCCGCTCGCGGCCGGTGCCCTCGTGTCCGCTAATCGCGCCTGGTGAAAAGTGCGTATCGAGAAATATCGTAGAGTCCCGCGTGTACCGTGACGTCGAGAAAACGTCGTGTGGGCCGGCCGAGAGCGGATCGAGTTAGGATATCGTTGGTTCTCGCCCTCCTCGGGGACTTCGTCGCGACCGGCAGTCATCGTGTGCGTATTTGTGTGTGGTTGCGGGGCGAGTCCCGCCCGCGCGCGTGTGTGTGACCTCGCGCCCGCCTATTGTGCCGCGTACCGCGAGTAATTAGAGGTGCGTAATAAGACGTTGATTGCGCCGGGGAGCGACGGGGGACGATCACGCGCCGGGCGCGTTCGTGCAGGTTGCGTGTTGCGTGTGCCGGGCGCCGCGTCAGCTGTTGACCCGCGTGCCCGCGTGGGGCGATTGCACAGGCGAGTGCATCGTGTGTCGCGCGGTGTGCATCGGGGGTGCGAAGCGGCGTGGCGGGCCGCGGATTTGGCGTTTTTCGTACCGTGTTTCGTGTATGCGCGTGTAACGTCCCGTGTTTCGTGAAAATACGTGGTGTGCCTCGCGTTGCGTGTATGTGTGTGTAGTCGCGTGGGAGATTTGGATGGATGGATGAGTGTGTATTCGCGTGTGTGTCGGTTGGATGACCGCGTGCTGGTGTCCGCGTGTAAGATCTGATTCCGTTTCCGTGTCCCGCGTGCAGTTGGAATTTCGTACCGAGATTGCATACCGTCGGGTCACACACACATCCGTATCTTCGCCGTTATCTTTTCTGTTCTTTCCGACGAATCGTTCTCCGCGAACTTTATTGAAATATATATTCTATTATTATTTTATTAGAACCGCTTTTGCTTTGACTTTATTTCTCTGTGTTTATGCGCTACGCTCCCTCCCCTCATTCCCCTAACTACCATCACGAATTCCGCCCTGAGCTACGACGATCTCGCGAAGATTCTGTTATTGCAAGGACGTGTGATGAGCAAGTAAAAACGTGGTGCGCGTAATCGCACCTGGCGCCCAGTTTTCGCGTATTGCCTTTCGCGACTCGACAAGTAGATTGAGATAATTTGCGGGAACGCCCCCGCGAGTGGCGAGCTCGCGGGAAAACGGCTCGCAGTATATATAAGCGTATATTGAAAGCCTATGCTTTCTTTTTATATAAATGTACAATATTTTAATAGTACAATTCGCGTAATAATGTAAAATATATTATCAAATAGTGAAATGTGCTGCCTAAAGTACTAGATTGGTTGGAAAAAGTTGCCAGCTTTTTGTTAAGATATCTTTTAAATGAAATCAGCAGTTTCCTAGGAGGAACACCAAAGAACATTTTTTAGATGAAAAAAATGTATGACTACTTAATGAATTAATTTAAATCATGCGCAATTTCTAAGTCTATTTGGCAAGTACGAGAAGTTTTTTTACACCAATCTAATAATGATTATGCCTAAAAGTCTTTTCTTATACCAATCATTCTATGTATACATGATTAGAGTAAGACAGTCCATTTGTAATATACAGACGTATAGATAGCTCATAAATATAGGTTTAATAAACGATATACTTTTGTGTAAAATATTCTCGAAATGTCTGAACACTGAGAGATCTAAAGCTTTATAAAAAATCTAAAAAACATCTACAAGGTGTAAATAAAGTATAGAAAGCCGCCAGAATGCTCGGAAGACTTCCAAGTTCGATCACAATCTCTCGAGTGTGTATCTACAGTTTATTTACACGCCTTGTACGAAAGTATAAAAGCGGAAATACGATTCTCAGAACTGACTTATCTGAAGGACAGTGCCCCCTCCAACGATCGTCAGCTGCTATATACTCTGCATTTCTTTGGCTTAAACATCGCGTAATACACCGCGGACGAGAGGACGCAGAGCGTCATGCTGCTAAGGATCGCGCCGAATATGTAGGTGTACCAGAATCCGTTCCAGTCGGCGTTCAAATACCACGTGAGTGTCAACGCCACGTTCTGCGCGATCACAAACGCGTAGTACGGCAACGTCCACCAGTCGGCATACTTGAATTTGATCCGGTACTCGATCAGGCTGAATATGTAGACCAGACCGAGCCAGAGATTGACGATGAACGTGATGATGTCATAATACTTGGCGTAGTAGAACAGATAGGCCAACATGATGGCGTAGTGCACGCCCATCATTGTCACCACGGTCATCGGATAGAACTCGTAGGCCACGGCGATGGTGAGCACGCGCGCCAGGATGAAGAAGAACCACCAAAGGAAGGACAGGAACTTTCCTATCGGGTCATCCTCCTCGAGGCCCTTCTCAGAATACTTTCGTTTAGGAACTTTCAGGCTCTGCGTGCTGCTGTCTATCAGTCTTTGGTTCGACTCGAGGGTAGCTGCTGCTTTCGCTGCTTCGTCTTCCGTATAAACGGAATCTGGACGCGGCGGCGCCGGCAAGTCCGGCACCGGGAGCGGTGCGACCGTCGTTATGCCGCGAATCGGCATCGGCGGCGGCGTCACGTGCACGTTTTTCGGTGGTAACGGCGGAGTCATGGAGACCTGACGGTCCAACAAAGCCGCGTGCGATTGAGTCTGGAGATCCTGTTCGTTCTCGGGGATCGGGTTTTCTTCCGGCGGCGTTGACTCTGATGGTGCGTTCACGGTGTCTTCTTGCTTCTTTGCGGGCAAGGCTAACGCTTGTAGCGGCGCCTTTTCCTCGATACTATTCAGTTCCTGGTTGAATTGAATTGACATTGATTATATTTGTTAATATTCGCAGATATATCCTACCAGAATAATATCAAATGGACGTCTCTAACGATTTTGAAATTGCTATGGAATATTATTTTTATTTATAATCGCTATTTTTTTCAAATTGTAATTTTTATTGTTAATCGTAATATTTCGAATTGTAATCGCTTGTATTTAATTGAAACATTTTTAAGTTTTTAATTTTTAATAGTAATCGCTAAGCTGGATCAAGTACCTGAATGCAGTATTTCTTCAGCCACATTGCCCAGGGTAATTTCCTGCCGTTCACACGCTGGCTCTCGAATCGTTGAAAGGAAGCTGTCTTGATGGCCACTGTTACAACAGACATAATGATACAGATCACCTGTACCGTCACTGCAAAGAAGTTTATTATATATGTAAGTCATTATTATATAAAATATATTATATTGTATACGTATATTGAATGTGTCTTCTCGAATTATGAAAAAAAAAATGCATGTACGACATTCGTATCAAAAAAAGTAATTCTCTATTTTACTTGATTGATAACTGCGGGGCACAGAGCTCTGTCTGAAGAGCAGGTGTGCCTGAAAAACCGCTTGTGGAGCAGCTTGGAACCATGCCTGCAGAAAGAAGTACAATTCGATGGCCGCAGGTGCCGCAGCGACATTTAATGTCTTGACTCTCTCGTTCCCGGATAAATTTATAGCGTCCACAGACAGTACAATGAGTCCCGCGTATCTGTAAAAATGTACTAATTTGTACACACGACTATTTATTGCTGTTTAAACTCTATTTAAAGTAATTTAAAAAATATATACGTGATAAGTAAACTAGCTTTTAATTAAGTAAAACAAGTAATGATGGAAAAGAAACAATACCTGTATAATACGAAGAACACGAATCCTATGAACTGACACACTTGGAGGGCGAACCAGCCAAGTACGCCTTTCGACACCTTATCGTCTTCCGTCATCCACCAATCGGGCCTCGAAACTGTCAGTATAAAGTACATAAGCGCCGGTGCGTAGATAATTGCAAGGGTGGACATTCCCCATAATGGATTTTCCTCCTTGAAGTGTTGAATAGCTACCACCAAGTCAGCAGCGAAGTGAACAATATATACAAAACAGTTGATCAATGTCGGCACGAGAAATATTAGATATATCTGCTCGGTCGACTTCAATGGGATCTTCATGCAACGCGTGGATTTCCAGTGGCAAAGTGTATTTGCCTCAGAGTTTACAGAATATCTCTCTTTCGCCATTTTCCTGGGGCTAGCAAGTTTGTCTCATACTTCTATGATGTCACATATGTTCTTTAGTAAATATTGACAGTGAGTTCTTCCGCTGCCTAAAAGAGAAAGAGTACAATCAGTAAAAAGAGAATCGAGGGAATCATAAGGATACCGTCATTATTTTTGCTCTAACTCTAATGTCCATTTCTACTAATATAGATCAATTTTAATCTCGGTTTAATTTACTTTTTATCTTTTTCTAACTCAGAACTAGAAGAAGATAAAAAATGAGTTAAACCAAGATTATAATTAATCTGCATTGGTAGAAATGGACATAACACAATAAAATAATAATTATTTATAAGTACCTAATGAGACGACGTACAAAAAAACTGTCTTGTAGAATAACCTGCTACTTTAATATAGTGATCTATTTAACATAATCGTGACAGGAAAGAGAATACATTTAAAAAGTTAATAAACAATCGACATTTGTGCCTTTGTGGTTTACCTAAAACGAGCACGGATCAGTCGCGGATGCTCCCAGGTCTCTCTTGGTTTCTCTCAAGGCCGATCAAATCATCTCACCGATAAGATTGCGCCAGTTCAACAGGTAGTAGCATCAGCACGGTCATGTCCCTCAGTTTTTCGTTAGGTAGCGCGGCATCATCGCTCCGCTTGCCGCGGAGCCTGGAAGCGGAACGCACCAAAACGCACTCCGGCGGAAATTCTTGGCCAGCAAATTACGCAATCGCGCGGACTGCGGGATTACAGGGAAATTTACGGAAGAGAGACGAGCGGCGTTCCATACGTTGTGCGTATCGGCGCGATCGATTAGTCAGCGCGCGGCTCGAACGGAGAAGATAACCCGATAAGCTCCCATTTCGCAAGGTGATGATAAAGCGTCCCCAGGTATCAATACCATATACCATGTCGCCGATAGGTTATGGCATGGCTACTTTTTTTTTTATTTTTTTCTCGTACGGGCGCACGCACGCGCGTCGCGCACCTGTTCGAAACGTCATGCGTGAGTACTGTAGCACTCGCACGCAGTGAGCCTGAATACTGAATAGAGCAGCCTGAGCGGCTTCTCTCGGCAGCATGGGTGTTGGGGATACGTCATTGTCAGCTATCACATGAATGCGTGGTCTAAACTGTACAAGTCTTTAGTTTTCCTTCCCAGTCAGCACGCATGTCTAAAAGACATCTTAAAGATGCCCTTACGATAGTTACGGTGTCTTTTAAACACACGTGCTATCTGGGTTTACTCCAAATGAAACAAAATTGGAATAAAAGAAAAATTATAAAAAGCTAAAAAAATAATGTAATATTTATCTACTTTAGTTTTTTTTAACATCAGTCCTATAAAGTTATTTCTCTCTCAGAATATAACGAGGAACACTGGATTAGTTTTATTGACAAAGTAGCACTTTATTCATATGAAAAAGTAATACAACGTTAGGGCCTGTGCTTAATTTCTTTCTTTGAATTATTCAAAGCGTATGCGTAGGAGACAATTAGAAGGCCTTCATCTTTTTTGGACTCCATATCTGTGTATGTGTATTAGTGTGCTCTACTAAAGACTTTTAGATTATATCTCACCGAGACACGAGGATCGTAATCTGCTATTGCATATATACTACTTATTTAACAATATCTTTCTTCGCAAAAATCACTGGTCATGATTTACATACTGTTTGTAATCTGCTACGTAAAATAACGTACACCACCCAGTCACTTTGTATCTTGCATCTTGTAAAATAGATCTCTGCAATTATCTGCGATCTTCAACATCTCTTTTAAAACGTCGTTAACACCGAGCACCCAAATTCGCCACCCGATATATATGTATATTTAATAGATTCATCGCTATTCGAATATATTTATTCGGGTTGCGATTTTGAAGCTTCTTAGTCTGAGAACTTAGTGCTACCTTAATCTTAAAGATACTAAATTTATCATTTCCTTAACTTTGTTTGGTACAAGAAAAAGTTTATCGTCGATTTTAATCTTCAGAGTTTGAAATTTGCAATCATGCTTTACATGCTTTACATGAATATAGAAAGAAAACTGAAGAAAAAAAATAGGTTTTCTCTACAAGATACGATAAGAATACTCTGAATAAAACATGATGTGGTACTCGTTATTAACAAGTCGATTATTAAATCGCAAGAGCTATCTTATTGTAGATGAATCGTATAATAGCTTAGCTTTCAAGCTTTGCGATTTAAGGAGGTTCGAGCATTACTTGTGAGTCAAAAATGCGATTGAAATAAATGTCATTACAACGATCCCGAATTATATGCAATATTAGTATAATGAATTGTGGATGCTACTTACGTGCTATATTCTTCGTAAATTATTAGCGTATAGAATATTAACAAACATATACTAAGGTATGAGAGCGTCAACGACTCGGGAATCGCTTATTTGGCCAACATTATAAGTTAGAACATGTCACTTTGTGACAATAAGCTTTCTATACTCGAAAACCATCATAGAGCTTAATTTTTTTTATATGATTTACATAAACACTTTACACAAATAATCGCAAAACTTGAGCAATATTGACCGTATAGTTTTTTTGTAATATTATTCAGAAGTTGACCACTTTTAGTCTACCCTTATGGAGAAAGTCGCTCCGAGGTAGATTATCACTGGTTTAGTACACACTTAGCCACCTGAGGACTTTGAAAAACTAGCATTTGATAGATGAAACATCAAGGATTGTGTAGACTTTAAAAATCGGACTTTACCGTGTGGATTGAAGGCTATATTGTCACAAAGTTTAGATCCTAGCCTAGAATGTTGGATAATAAGCGATTCCCGAGTCGTTGACGCTCTCATACCCCGGCATATGTTTGTTAATATTCTATACACTAATAATTTACGAAGAATATAGCACGTAAGTAGCATCCACAATTCATTATACTAATATTGCAAATAATTCGGGATCGCTGTAATGACATTTATTTTCAATCGCATTTTTGACTCACCAAGTAATGCTCGAACCTCCTTAATATTTGAGATTTTTATTTCTTTCCGTAAATAATATACAGATATAGATAGTAAATAACTCTTTTCGTCTGTGGTGCACGTAAAAGCGCTGTCGAGTGTGTATGCGTGCTATTTTCCAAGTATATGAACGTATATATAATTGAGGAGGCAAATGTGGGATATCCCTGGGTCCTTTTCTTTTACCAGAGCTCGCCGTCCTTTTCCTTAGCCGGAACTTCAATTACTCGCGGCTTGTCGATTATTCTAGCCGTGCGAAGGCCCTTTTCCACGATGCCGATAATCCATGCTTGATATCCTTCCTGTTTCTCGATGTCTTTACAATAAGCCGCAGCCTGCAAAACACAATTCGCAATCTAAAAAATCGTATCAACTTTATATTTTAAAACCACCAACCGCAATCTGCCGATTAGGTTCGTAGACAGGACTTCTTTAAATTTGAATATTACTCATCCAAGTTAATGTAAAATGAATATAAGGGTACAATTGTAGGAAGGATAATTAACTAAATATATATTAGCAATAAATAGTAAAAAAAATCCTCCCTGTTTCTCTACCTGCCTTTCTTTAGAATATCTCACGAATATAAGATATTCTACTGTATTGACAGGAAAACCGATCTATAAATTGTAAGCATATAAACGAGAAAAATATTGAGCTGATCAGAAATGGAATCTTTCATTTGCTAGACAAATGTTCTTTCATTAAGTTAAATTAGATTCTATGTGTTAATATTGCTTGTTGCCCGAATATACCTAATGACGTTACGCCTATAAATTTGACGGTGTATAATATGATTTAATGAACAACTTATTGACCTGTTCTCGAGGAAGGCAAATGAGCAGACCGCCGCTAGTCTCGGCTGAGTGGCCCTGCAATAATTGGAACATGTTCCCGCATGCCTTCGCTACTGCAGCCATCTTGGAGATAACAGGGAGATTATGGATAACAAAGGAAACTTCGTTCTTCTGGTGTTTTGCCAGATTCTGAGCGTGTCCCAGAAGACCGAAACCAGTGACGTCCGTAGCTCCGTGTGCGTTGTATTTATGCATCAATCTAGCAGCTGGAAAATCGAATAGCCGTGATTAATTTTAATTAGTTTAACTGAAGATTCTAATTGATTTTGACGAAACATCCTCTAATGAACTTTATGTTTGATTCTTTTTTAATGAAAATATTGAAGAAAAAGATACTTGTCGCAAAATAAGTTTTGCTAAATAGACAGGTAGATAACATTTATATTTTTAATTAATTTCATAGTACTGGGTGATACATAGCTCCGTGTAAGAACGATCGATTCATATAAACAGTACCGGATTTCCCGGACTTGATCTCGACTTTCGTTCCGTGCATGCTAAAAAAATTGATTGAACGGTTGAAGTTTGTGAGTAAAGGAGCGTGAAACAAATTGTAACAAACTCATTCAAGTTAATGTAAAATGAATATAAAGATACAATTGTAGGAAGGATAATTAACTAAATATATATTAATAATAAATAGTAAAAAACACCTCCCGTTTCTCTATCTGCCTTTCTTTAGAACATCTCACGAATATTAGATATTCTACTGTATTGGCAGGAAAACCAATCTATAATTTTTAAGCATATGAGCGAGAAAAATATCGTTTTCCCGTTTCGGAAACAATAAACTCTTTAAATTAGTTTCATACCAATTTTAATAAAACTTTAAACCAAGGCTAGTTGTAAAATTGATAAGTTGAGATAAACGACGATTTCCGTCGATACTTTCAGCGAGAAAATTTTAATTCCAAGTTGGTCGGAGAATTTGTTATTAAAATTAAAAGTTCAAGATATCCTATCATGTATGTAGCATGATTCAGCGTTATACAACGCAGCATGTAGGTACCTGTTCTGTTCAACCTGGCCATGCTGTCCATTGCACGTTGATAACCTTTTCGCACATCCTCCTCGCTCACTACAAGCTTGATTCTGTTCCAACGGTCAGGCTGGTCAAGCCACTGATGCGCGTTAACGGCAACTTGTGTACCAAGGGGCTTTGTTAGGACCAATACATCCCCAACTACGGCATTATCCGGCCTGAATCAAACAACCGTAAAAAAACTTAGTGCCAAATCTAACAAATGCCGATACTTGTGTAACGCTAATCGTAATTAATTATAAACGTAGTAATTTTTAAAATCGACCTAACTGGCCATGTTTATTAGCAGGATGTTATCTAGAATTTAGAATTTATTGCGAAAAATATTACCTCAGCCAGGGTGAGGTAATATTTTTCGCAATAAATTCTAAAATCTAGATAACATCCTGCTAATAAACATGGCCAGTTAGGTCGATTTTAAAAATTACTACGTTTTTAATTGTTGGCTTGCGACAAAAAGTTCTTAATTTGTTGTTAATTAATTACGTACACGATATACTCGTTTGGCTGACAAACAGTGGTAGCAACTCCACCGATGGTGCACCAAGGATTTACGACTGTCTGACCACCAGTTACCGTAGTGCCCGCATCTAGAGCAGAATCCTTGAACCCTCTCATGATCAGCGGCACGACAACATCGCGCTCTTTCTCCGTCATCTTTGTGCTGACACCCAGCAGCATCAACATGTTGTCGCAGTCCGTGACGCCCATCGCGTACAGATCACTAAGGACATTCGTGCACGCGATTTTACCTGGAAAACAACTCCCATAGCAATGAAGTAGACGAAATAATACAGTCGACATATATATATCTGAATTTGCATGTTTAACAAGTACAACATTAAAATTGGTCTTATAATATTTCATAATATTCTCATAGGTTCGACGTCCCCTGTCTTACCCATCATGTAAGGATCGTCGACTAGCGGGTAAAAGAAATCTGTAGTCTGCACCAGGCTAAGCCCACCGTGTCGCACCGGTGTCACGGAGGAATCCATGCCAATTCCTGAAACAATATTACAATTATTTATTAGATTATTGCAACATAAAATAACACGAATTAAATATTTTATTATATCCTTATTTTACAAATTTTGAAAAGTAAGTATAAACTGCACACATTATGTTTCTTATTAAACATTTTAGGGCTTGAATAATATTGCAAAAAGTAATAAAATTTGAAAACATAAGAATACGACGAAAAAATTAGGGAAAACATTTTTTAAAGGTAAAATATAATTGCGCGCATTATGTATTATGTTTCTTATTAAACATTTTAGGGTCTAAATATTATATGTATAAAATTTTAAAATCTATGAGAATGACAAAGAAATTAAGAAAAAAAGTAATATAAATTTTTCTTTATTTGTTCCAAGAATGTTTAAAAAATATTTTTAGAAATTAAGCACAAAAAATTGCAATTTAACAATACATATCTAATGTTTCAATCTATTTCTTTATTTATGGTATGTTTGAATAAAATTCGAGATAATATATGTCATGCAAATGTGCGCGAATATCAGCTCGCCAAACTATAGAAACTATAAATTAAGGTTGAGAACATCTGTGTTTCCGGTGCCACGGGAGCACCAGGGAGCACACGGAAGAAATTGGGCGGGAGACGACACGGGTCGCCATGTTACGGCAGGGCTGCCTTGGGGCGCTTTCAGGCCCCGTAATAAATTCAAGAAAGAAAATCAAAGAAAAGAATCTCCAAGTCATCAGCTTTGCATCTCGCACTCGAAATTTTCGGAGTCGATCCACGCGACTACGAGAAATTATTGTAGGTTACACTGTTCCCGGAAGTCCGAGAAGGAGAAAGAAGGAGGAACAATCTCCCCAAGCACGTTGATTTTTCTACGCGAAAATTCGCCTCGAGAAAGACGACGCGAGACGAGGGAAAGAAAGAGAAAAAAAAAATACACGGTGATCGAAAATGGCTCGCAAGCCAAGCGCGCCGCAACAGGGGGCCCCAGAGCTCGCACGTTGATTTATTCATTCATTTTATTCGTTCACTTACCGATGCGCGGGATTGCCATGTGCATGAAGTGGGCATGCTCGTGATCCTGTGCGGACGCTTCGTCCGCCTGAAGTCCCTCGAGGAGCTTACCGAGAACCTCCTGAGGGACTTTACACCCTCATCCTTTCAGATCGGCGAAACGCGTCAAGCGGAAGGATGCATCGAGATCATGCGCCACCGGGTCGAATGGCCTGCGCAGCGCCAGGGCATTCGGATTCCCCTCAAGCTCGAGCTGCGCCACGGTCAGGGCGTCCTGTGCCACCGGGGTGCCCTGCAGCTCCGCCATCTTGCCGTGCGAACTCGTTTACAAGGCGGTAAGATCGGGTGTGGAGGCACGTCGGTTTTTACGCCTTTGCCGGCACGTCGCGGGCCCGCGTCGAGAATCGCCGCGAATAACGTGGTAGTGAAAGGATCCGCGATGAGAGGATTCCTTCTCTAACTCTTCCTCCGCGCGCGCGCGCGCGCGGCGCAACTTTTGCCGCACCGGTGTGCTCTCGCCGCTCTCTCGTACGCCCCGGCCCGTAGCCACGTACAGCGATAACGCAAACGCCGCCGAAGGACAGCCACTGGATCTCCCGCGCGCGAACTCGCAGCAAATGGGAATTATACTGTTCCACACCGGCGTCGACTAACCGGGACCGTACGCGTCAACAAAATGGACGTGGTAACGCCGGCACGGCGATACCGAGGGCGCGAGCGAGGCCCCCACGATGCCACCGCCACGGTGCGCCTGCCGCGCCCGCCGATTGGCCAATTTCGAACTCGCGCACGCGCCCGCGGCGCCGCCGTTCCGCAAGAGTGTAGCAAGCCGCGCGCCGGCCACCCGAAATGCGCTCCGCCGCTTCTCTCCTTTGTCGCCGTCGCCGGACTATACACTTGACTCCGGCTGAGTTCGCCCTCCGTCTAAATGATTCCCTTCCCCGACGACGCGCCTTCGTATATAAATCTAAACATTGCGATATATATTCGAAAATTTAAAGAACACGATTACATGCGTGAGAAATTGGTAGGAGAACAGCGATCATTTGATAAAACATATGTAACTTTTTTTTTTAAGTTTGGGATAAGCCTAACCTCATCGCAGTGCCTCCAACGCTCCAATTGGGAACTCCAGTTTTTTGACACAAATCTTCTATCAACTACTCTTCTTAACTTTGTTATATCTAACTTGGATATATATTTTATATATACATATATAGGTTTGTCTTTATGGATTGCAGATTTCATTGTCGCAACGTCAATATTCGTGCGAATGACGTTTGCTGGGAACCGACACATTCGCATTCGCGAGCAGCGACACGTGTTTCGTCGCCGATGCATTGTTCAACGTCGGATGGATATTCATATTTAATCTGCATTGATCCTAGCTCAGACGATGAGACGAGCTGTTCTCACATTCGCACAGTGGCGGTAGTTCCGAAGCAGCCGATATATTCGACTTGCTGATGACAATGTGTGCGTGCCATGAATGCCACGGCGATATCGAAGTAGCTGAAGTATACCGAAGTCCGTCGTCGCGAGACGATCCGTGGCCGCTCATTGGTCGTTTCTCCGCGTTCGTCTTTGCCATTTGTCTCAAGCACACTGCGTTATCGCGGCGAGCCAATCAGCGCGCCGGTGTGCCGCCGACGGTTCTCAAGCAACGTCTTCTGCTCTGCTCCGGATTTTACATTAATTTATACATTGTGGAAAATAAAATGGAGAAACTCGGGAGAAACCTTTTTCTTGAAGAAAATAAATTATCTAAATTATTTCATGTTCTAAATGCAATTCATGTCAATTATCGACTTTATATGTGGTACTATATATATACATATATAGGTAAAGTTAAAATTTATATAATTTTGATTATAATTGTTATAAGTAGGTATATTGTAATTATTGTATGTATATAAGGATTTGTTCAAGACAAGGTGATTCGTAAAGCAAAATTTTGCAAAAATTTCGCCGTTTATATGTGAACGGGGGCTTGCGAAAAACAAGGCCGTCGCGAAGATTCGATGGGTGCACGGTGGATGTTGAAGAGACTGTCGGCGAAATGTCTCCGGGTGCGCGAAATACGTGGCGTGCGATCGTCTTGGAATGCTGTCCGGCCGATCGCGCCGGTACTCACCTACCCTCCGCGACGTTTCCCGCGCAAATCGTGTGGCTACGGTCCGCTCCCTGCGAGTTCCACCGCGATCGCATTTCTATATTTTCACGTGTTTCTATACTTGCAGAGAAATGTTCGAGAAACATATGCAATTGTTTTTGTTACTCGCATGACTGCAAACGATTTCGTTCTAATTTACAGTTTGATTAATCATATGGATTTATACTTGCGTCAAGTAGCCTCGCTTGAACGGACTGTATTGTGTTTGCGGATCAAATATTTGCATCGTGTTCTGCAGACACGTCGACAGCACCGTGAACGTGAGATCGCTATCACAAGCAGTATTCTGAAACTTGGATATAAGATTATACGAGATGAATCTTTTTGTCACTGTATATATTTGAGGGAAGTTAATTATTTCAGAAAATTTTTATATGACGAGATTATAAGATTTTATGACGATTTTTACTTCGTAATATACGCTTTGATTACAACGCCATATATGTAAAGTAAAAGAAAGAAAAATAAACGGAAACTGTATGAACAGATTTGTATTAATCAATCATTATAATTTTCTATAACACTAATATAAAATAAACATTACATAAAGACATAAACAATATTTTATGCTGTGTTCTGTGCTTATCTACTATTAATTATAATAGTATCTACTTTATCGATAATCAATATGGAAGAAATTTTTTCCATATTGCAGTTTCTTGCAGGTACGTTTATATTTAAATATAAACGTACCTGCAAGAAACTGCAACAATACCTTTTTGCATATACATACATATATGTAAATTCCTATAAGAAAGTTCTCGTCGAAATTACATATCTTATCTAGAAGTTATACGAAATATATAATTTGAAGTTATATTTTTGCAATATCTGTTACGTTATTTTTATAACATTATGCGATGAATGTGAAGTAAAATAAGAAACTCGATAAATCAATGTATTCTTAAAATTGTACGCGCGACAAAAACAATAAGTTTATTTTACTCTACAACTTTATCAATGGGGGTGAATTTTC
Source organism: Harpagoxenus sublaevis (assembly GCA_030770355.1). NCBI lineage: Eukaryota > Metazoa > Arthropoda > Insecta > Hymenoptera > Formicidae > Harpagoxenus > Harpagoxenus sublaevis. The sequence goes on along the minus strand of JASTWR010000582.1, from coordinate 67,281 downwards.
CAATAATTATTATATACCATTAACTTTTGATATTAATAAAATAAATGTATGTATAGTCATTACCCAAAAATTACTAGTTCCTAAATGTAATTATCACATTTCTCACAATAATTGATATATTCGCATTATTAGTAATCTGTAATTTTATTCGAAACAGTGCCCAATGGCTAGCTGAAGACCCACTATATGTTGTGCCAAAATTATAAAACTAAAAAGATTAATCTTTTTTTATATGGATATATGGAAATGCCTATAAAAAAGTTTTTAAAGTTGCTGACTTTAAATATGACATTAAAAATCAAAAAGTATCCACTATTATGGATATCATAAATGTATATTAAAAAACAAATGTAAATTCAACCCAGTTTCAATAACGTGTGACTCTCCTCTCTTTACCCAATATTCCGGGAGCCAGTGAACATTAATTTTGACACTTATTTTTGTAGTCATGTGAATCTAGATAGGATTGTTCCTTTAGTGATGCTAATTAACTTAAAATTTATTGCTAATTATTGCTAATTTTTTAAAATTATTTACGTGCCACTTATTTGGCATACCTGCAGATCGGCCAGACTGCTTTTTTACTGACTGTTAGGGTAACACTCATTAGTAGAAAAAAATTTATTAGTGCAAAAATAAGACCCACCCCTCTATTTTTTTTTTGCACCCCTGGCTAGATGCAGCGGAAAATCGTAGCCAGACTGTCGATTTGTTAATTGGCATCACTAAAGGAACAATCCTATCTAGATTCACTGACTGCAAAAATAAGTGTCAAAAATGTTCACTGGCTCCCGGACTACAAGTCACACACGTAGCAGTGGGAATTCTCCGTTCGGCTGCAAAAGTCGAAGACCTGGCGAGGCTGCAGTCTAGTGATAGTATATACTATCACTAGACTGCAGCCTCGCCAGGTCTTCGACTTTTGCATGAGCTAATGCGTGTTGTTTGACTTTGCGCATTTGCGCCGCTGCAGCCAAACGGAGAATTCCCGCTGCTACGTGTGTGACTTGTAGTCCGGGAGCCAGTGAACATTTTTTACATTTATTTTTGTAGTCAGTGAATCTAGATAGGATTGTTCCTTTAGTGATGCTAATTAAGAAAATTTCAACTGCGATCAGGCGGACTCAAACCCGAGTGTTCTCGCTAGTCGCTGTTACGAGTCTGGCATTTATGCCACTAGACCACACTACCCCCCCCCCCCCCCCCAGATGTTTTCTTCATAGACATAGTATATCTAAGGCTGCGATCTACTTGACGCAACAAATGCTTTAAAGCGTTCCTCTTCTCCTTCTTTCTTCATTAAAAGAAAGGAGAAGAGGAGTGCTTCGAAGAATTTGGAGCCTTAAGTGGACCGCAGCCTAAATCGAGCGTTTGCCTTTATTTGAGGAGTAGGGATAGAGGTGCACGTGTAGAAAAGGAGACATTCTCTGTTGTGTGACCGTTCATTCTCTCTCGTTCGCGTGCACCTCTCTCTCTCCCCCTCCCTCCCTCCCTCCCAACCTCACTCTTTCTTTCTATTCTCAATTAATTTATCAGGTTGATTGAAAAATTAACTCAACATCTTGAATTCCATTAGCACGAGATTTTCGTCGGCATCGGTATCGGTATACTGTCGCCGAAATGTCGATCGCACGCACCCACGCGTCTGACATGGTTTTTGACAGATGTGACTCATTGCAGTGCGGACGGCGCGGGCGAGTGCACGCGTACCAGAGTCCGGAGTGCGCGTCGCCGCACTCTCGTCTCGTCCTGTTTCGCGTTTCGCGACGGGTCGCGGAGCGCGGAGCGGAGCTCTCGCGATCAGCACTCACTACTCAGCAGTCTCGCTCGCGCGTTCGACCGGGCAGGATACTTATTGTCAGTGCGGTGCGGGTCGTTCAACGTGCATGCGATCGATCGCGGAGCAGCGAGACGCGCTTTCCTTATCCCGACAATTTCCGCGACACGATCCTCTCGCGAGTACCGTCGTCGTTGCCGCGGTGCATCGATCAGCGGTCATCCTCGGGAATCTCGGGATGACGTCACGACCGCGCCGTCAACCCCGCTGAAGCCTTTCCACCCGTCGATGAAGCGGCCCCAGGATGATGCAGGACGTCCCAGGCGGCCCCGCCGACGATCAACGTGCCTCCTCCAAGTCGGTGCTGCTCAACACCTTCGTCGTGAAGAAGAAGCGGTGCCGCGTGTACTTTCATCGCGGCACGCTCATTTGGGAGACCGAGAGGCCGCCTTACAGTAAGTAAGCGTCGATCACGGTCTCGTCACTCTCGTCAGCTACGCGAGGAATTTTCACTTAAGTGCGACACGTTCCTCGATTGGTTCGTCATTAGTATCCAACGTGTCGAATACCTGGTCGAATATCTCGCGGCTGCACGTACGTCACTTTGATTAACGCGATTAAATGATCTTAATCACCGGCGATTAAATGATTTTAATCACCGGTGAGACAAAGTCCTCTCCGATCAACTTTCTTCCGAACTTGCAGAGATGTACAGTATTAATTAAAATGTATACTTTTATTTGTTTTATATTATAATTAAGATGTATACTTTTATTTGTATTATAGCAGTTAAGTAGTTATTAGATTGTAATATATATATTATATAATAGTTATTATAGCGTACGCTATAATTACTATAATATTACTGAAATAATTTAAAATTACTATTGATTACTATATAAAGTTACCAAAATAATTAATATAGTACGCTATAACAACTACTATATTATAGTAGTTATTATAGCGTACTGTATTAATTATTATCTCGTCGACCGCGCGAGAAATTTTCATCTAAAAGCGACACGTAATTTCCTCGGATCGTCGTTGACGAATGTCGGATAATCACGGCTACACCGCATCACAGCTTCCATACATACAATATTATACAAGCTAGTAGCACGTACGGGAACAGTTTCAATCCAGAGAGAGTGGGTGCCACATTAATTATTATCTCGTCAGCCGCGCGAGAAATTTTCACCTAAAAGCGACACGTTTCCTCAAATTGTCATTACATCAAATATCGAATATCTGATGCTCGCGGTTTGCGCCTTAAGTAATTAACACGATTACATAACTCTAATCAGCGGCGATTAAGTGATCTTAATCACTGATGATAAAATTCTCTCCGAGTAAAAACTTTCTTCGGATGCAGGGACGGGTGCTATATTAATTAATTATCTCGTCGACCGGTCGGTGCGGAAAATTTTCATCTAAAAGCGACACGCGTTTCCTCGGATTATCATTTCATCGAGACGAATGTCGAATAATCACCGCATCATGGCTTGATTAACGCGCAAACAGTTTCAATCCTCTCCGAATACCACGTCAATCGAATTATCATCTCGCCGGTGACGCGTGTTTCGGTTTTAACGAAAATATTCGACGCCTAAAGGTCAAGATAGTATTTTAATCAATGCGGACTTGATCCTTGGTAACGTCCTCGTATAAAATGCCTTTTATCCAAGGATAAATATATCATAAATCATCGTGGTATCAGCGGGATTACTAATTCCACCGACGGAGCAACGTTTTTCCTCGGTCTTCTTCATAAAAATATTGAGTGCCTCATTTCGGAGCTAGTTAACTCCGTCTTAATGAGGATCGGAAAGAGCAACGGTCGAATCGTTCCGTCAACGATGTGTACGTTTCCTCTTGGCAAGGATATTGAATTTTCAATTTACGAGCCGTTCAGCTCGCCTTCGGAGTCGCGGGATTATAATAATGGGGTAATATGTTCGTCTGACAGACACTCGCCAATCCAGCGAAATCCATTCTTAGCAAACATAGATGGGCGAGTGACAGGATAGATTAATAATTTGTCGAGCCGACGGCCCTGTCGACCTTCTCTTTGAAACGTGTTTCTCCAAAGACAAATAGAGACGAATGTAATATAATCAACGCTAACTGGATTATTGTTTCCCATTGACATATATATCTTTTCTTTCTTGGCAAGGACTCGGTCAAATATTTAATTTCCAAGTTAATTGGCTCACTTCCTGTGAATTGCTATCGCACACAGGTTGATAAATCTATTTATTACGTATAATCAAACGTAAGATGATTATACACGCAAATATGATAAAATCTACTTTTTCAGATATGCGTTCGCTATTCTTCTTGGAAATCCCGAGATTAATCAAAACGCTTCTTGAATAATGCAGCTTTTGAATTGAGACGTAAATTTCCCGCGGATTCAGATAAAATCTGCTGAGCTGGATGCAGACAGGCTCACGAATTAACATTTTTTTCGAGTCAAGGCTCGCTCGTGCTCGCGACGCATCGTTCTGTTCGCCGTTCATTCTCCTTTCTTGCCATATCCCGTTTACTTTTACCTCTAGCAAACTCTTTGCTCACAGCTTTGCAACTCATTCCACACGGCTTCGCGTGTTTGTCGCATAAGAAAGCCGTAATCACGACGCAAACGGCCGACTTCTCTGTTGGCTGTCTCGCGCTCAACTGATCCCAAGGCCGGGAAATGGAAAAAAAACACTCTTTATTAAGATTTATTCAACGTGAATCTCATTTAAGGCCGGTATATTCATAGTCGGATCTTATATTTAAGACCATCTTAAGGGGATCCTGCAGTGGCAGGCGAATTCCAACGATGTCGATAATGTCGATCGAAATGTGATTTTCGCACAGCTACCAGTTTTTTTTTTGGATTTATAGAATTAAAAATCCTTTTCCAGGATTAAAGTATAAACGCAAACGGATACGGCTAGCTTCGTGTTTTCGTTAAAAAAGAAAAAAATTTTTTTACATCGTTGGAATTCGCCTGCCACTGCAGGATCCCCTTAAGTACAATCTTAAGATGTCATAAGCCAATCACAGAGCCGTATTAGCGTCTTAAGACATTACTTAAGACGGTCTTGAAATAAGATTCTACTATAATCAATACCGGCCTAAGTAGTCTCTGCATCGATTTGCAGTCCGCCGAATCGCGCTGACAGGTATTGGCAGCTGATAAAAAATCAAAGGGCAAAAAATCGTTACGTAAAGATCTCCTTCAGGGTCGTATCGCGACGAATCCTGTTTCGCACGTGTTTTCCGCACTCATGGAGTTACATAATAATTGCCTGAAATGCTACTTGCGTATATTGTTCTTTTTCTCTCTTTTTTTCTCTCTCTCTTTCCCTCTCTGGTCGATTGCTCTTAAGGCCAACGAGCGCTTATTAATACAACTCGAGCAATTCAGTCCTACAAGGTGGATCGGTGTGTGACGAGAGTCAAGTGTGAGGTACACGCTAAGAGGAGCTGTGTGTCGTTGTGCCTGGCCTTGATCTTCCATTGGTACAGCATCTTTTGCGGCGGTAGACGTTACGCCACATAAAGCCATAAAAAAAAATCGAAAGGACAAGGTAGGCGGGACTGTTGGTCTATAATTTGCAATGTTAAACAGGTAGTAAGGGGCAAAGTGGAATTTTTTATCGGATACCTCTTTGATGAATTATCTGTAACGCGAAGTTTAATCTATGATAAGCCGGATTATGCTTAATTATTTTAGCAAATTATTTTTACTCATTTATTTTAGTAAAATTTTCACCCCTTCAATTATATATGAACTCCGTGTCCTGCAAAATGGATACAAATTATGTAAACATAAAATTAAGTAAAGTTCGGTATATCCGCGTTTATTTAAATAAATGTTGAATAAAATTGGAAAGAGTGAGAGAGAAAAATCTTGGAAAGATATTTATTATTAAAGATTGATTTAATGATTGAGAAAGGGCTATTTAACAAAGATATTTAAACAAATAAAAACCGTTTTATATGTATAAGTTGACAATTATTCTCTAAATCGTCCGTCGAAATTTTTATCTAGTGTTTATCGCTTCTCGAAATAGATTTATTCTTCCAGGTTTTCGGGAAAGTTGTGTATATCACTGTTTACACGCATGCACATATAAGCCTTTGGTTGCACGCCAAAAAAAAAAAAAAAAAAAAAAAAGACATTAAACGGAACTGTCTTGTGCGCCCACAAGACGTATGTAGTTTTCACTTGTATAGATTTACTTTATAACTTCGAGACGCAAGGATATCACGAGCGAATACTAATTGTAAGAAGTTTTTGGCGATCTGCTCACGTACAGATAGGAACACATGTCGATACTCGCCTCGTCCTTGAACGCGATTTGCATATCGTTCCATTTCCTTATACGATTGTGCGCGTTCGCGTCATGAATATTAAATAAAATAGCGATAATCACATCGCGAGTGGTGAGCGAGCATATCTTTACAACCGCATTCTCCAGCCCCGTAAACGCTTCGCGTTCAACAATGAAGTTCTTGTAACGTGCTCGCAATATAGCGTTGAACGTCCCGTCTGATTCTATAAACCGGGTTAACAATCGTTCTTGTTGAAAAAACAATATTAGCCAAATTTTTACTAGAATAATTGAGCCAAAAGTATGACAATCTTTCAGCTTGTGAAAGAAGTGATATAAATCGAAATTTTGTTAAAATGACTGAATAAAAATATAATAACTTTTTTCAATTTTTGGAAAAAGCGATATTGATCAAACTTCAATTAAAATAATTGAATAAAAGTATGAAAAAAATATTATAATTTTTTAGCTTATAGAAAGAGCGATATAATTCGTATTTTTATACTAAAATAATTGAGTAAAATATATAACAATTTGTTTTAGTTTTTTCAAAAAGCGGTATTAATCAAACTGATTAAAAATAGTTGAGTAAAAAATATAACAATTTTTCAGCTTATGGAAAGAGCGATAGGAATTAAATTTTTGCCAAAATAATTGAGTAAAATATATAACAATTTGTTTCAGTTTCTGGAAAAAGCGATATTAATCAAACTTTGATTAAAATAATTGAGTTGAAAAAATATAAAAATTTTTCAACTTGTGGAAAATGCGGTATCAGTTGAATTATGACTAAAATAATTGAATAAAAAATATAACAGAAAATAATGGTATATTCCGCCAATAATTGATTAACGAGAAAATATTTATTAATTTCGACAACGATTGGCTAGCTAAAAGATGTTAATTAAAATTTAGAATTTATTGCGAAAAATATTACCCCAGCCAGGGTTTGAACCTAACTGAAAAAATATAACGATCTTTTTAAACTTTTAAAACAAAAACGATATTAATCGAACTTAAAATAATTGTGTAGAAAATATAATGTTTTTTTAGCTTGTGGGAAAAACCTGTATCAATCAAACTTTAACTTTTAAAATAATTGAGCAAAATATGTCAAGCATTCTCTATTTATTTCGAAGATTAATATTTTTGAAAAGTGTTTTGATAATTAATACTTTACACTCTATGTACGTGTGCGGAAACTCGTTATTTGTTTCTCCGCAAGTGCCGTACACTTTACTCCGAGCGTTACTCCCAGGCTGGCTCCAGACGGCTGTGTTAATACTTCCGTTATCGTTTTGATCGTAAAACCTTATAAGGCGGTCTTTTACGTCTGCATTACGCGCGCCGGAAATATTCGGGGAATAGCGCTCGATCGAAAATAGCGTCGCTAATTTCGCGCCGGCAATGCGACTCGTCGATTTTAATAGCGTAGCTGTTTCGGGACAGCCGTTGCAGCGAGGCAAGTGCAACCGCCTGCAATCTTTCACTTTCCATCGTTCACCATATCGCTGGTGTTTCTTACGGTGGTACGTTATCCCGGTTAGACAGGAGAAACCTGTCTGCGAGCGAGAAACCGGTATTGTGGTATGTCAACGACCCACACGGCACGCAACATCTATTCTTTTTAATTATTATCTTCGAAAAAATTCTAGATTTCTAAATCATTAAACAGCAACTCTCTTCTCTCTAAGAGAGAGAGAGAAAATCGTTGTTAATATTATTATTATTATTTACTATTGTCCTATATATTTTATTTATCATTGTCCTTATTATATTTTTGCTTATTTTCTTATTATTATCGTCGAACGCGCGTTTTAGAGAATAATATTTTAGTATAAAATATTATTTTTACTTACGTAAAAACAACTAACAAAGTATGTCGCTTGCATCGTCTTAATTATGCAAAGGCAAGGATTCAGACAGTCACGTAACTAATTTGAGACTGTCGTCATGGAATTCGCGTATTCATTTCCATGCATTTCATCTTGGCGTTATTGTCGAGGAGCCGCTGTGTTCACAAACGTCTGCGTAACACGCGAGGAGACGGTACACGTTATTAAACGTATATACATGCACGCAATTAAGTATCGAAATGACCCGATTCAAACGCAAAACACATATGTATGTTATGTAACTTTGTGTATATTTAGCATAAAGATTTCTTGATTTCACGTTCGACTTCCTTCTCTTTTCAGCTTGTTTCCTCAGCTTTTCTTTTAATGTATAGAGTTTGCTTTTTACGGGAACCAAATGTGAATCGGTTAATTAGCTTTAGAGCGCTAAGTTTCTGAATAATGTCCTAATTAGATAGAACTTACAGCAATCACTATCAAAATTATTTTCCGCGAATGTCAAAATGTCATTACAAGACTAACTTTTATAAATTTACTAATCCATTATCGAAACAGCTGATTGGCGCGAAACCGAGTTTCGCTCCGTATCAAGTCCATTTTGAACAATCTATAATTCATGACGAAATTTAGGATAGAACATTATAATTTCATGTACCATGTAAAATACGAAAATAATTTGAAAAATTAGACACGCATATTGTATATTTAACCCTTTAGCTACTGGTATAATTTTCTTTTTGTCGTATTGACGACAGCCGTAGTTAAAGGGTTAAGAAATATATTAAAATACAAGCGTCAAAATACGTGCTGTTAAAAACTATAAACAAAATTCTGGCTTGAAATCTGAGGTGAATTATAAACCGTCTGAAGAATTGATCGGCATCTTCCACGACGCACGAGGAAGTCGTAAACCTGGGACAATAACTGTCGTTTTATTAAGGTCGATCGCAACGCGCAATACATCGCCAATGAATCGGTCCTCAATAACAACCGTTCGTTAAGGCGCGATCGCCGGCATGGCAATTGCGCTCGAACGATTCGCCGGCGCCGTTCCGAGATGCACATCAGTGGATCATGCTCGCGATCACGAGAAATCGAATCGCCGTTAGCTAAAAATATATTTCGCCACGTGCGCCACGTGGCACACGTGTACATACATATATATGCGATGCATCGCGCGTCGTTCCAAAATGCATATCCTTGCACTCGCACAGCGACCCGATAATTGACTGTTTATTTAGAGATTTAGACCGTTGCATATTTAAAAGCCTTTAAAATAATAAATCGTTTAAGATTTAGGTATTTAAAGGCTTTCAAATATGCAACGGTCTAAATATCTAAATAAACAGTCAATTTCGGGTCACTTCAAACATTTTAAAAAATTTAGTATTTAGAATAATATTAAAAAAGATTTTTTTTCTTTATCTGCACTTTCTCTTCTTTTCTCTTCTTTCTTTCTTTTCTTCTTTCTCTTCTCTTCTCTTTTTTCTTCTGATTTCCTTGCCGTAGATATTGAATTGTAACACGAGAAGCAAGAAATCATTTTGTGGACCAGGATATGTTTAATAAAATTATGGTAAAACTAATTTATGTCTACATATAACGCAAAAAAATTGCATAATTTCCCACTTATGATAGGTTGTATTCAATTTAGCTGCAGTGAAAATATTAGGAGTCTTGATTCAATTCCTTCTGAATAATATATTTTATTATTTAAAACAGGAATAGTCCGAATACAATAATTTACGATTAATTTTTGTATCAACAAGTTACATCAATTTATTTGATACACTGTAAAAAAGGTATGCAAAATTACATACATAATAAGTGCAGCAATTACACTATTAATAACGAAAATATACAAATTTATGTACTTTTACAAAAATTAGTATTTTTACTCTTTATTGTGTAAATACTTGTTTATATTTAATGAAAAATTACAAGATTAAATGTAAATTTGTGGATTTTATGTAAATACACAATTTGTAAGTAAATACACACTTATGCAAGCTGCTTTTTTATCATATAAGATAATAATTTTACCTACAATTAGATTTAAATTTTCATCAATGTATGTAAATATACACCTTTAATAGATGGTCCCAATATTACCCACTATAATAGTTGTAATTTACGTAAAAATTTTTTTTTTACAGTGTATTTGATTCAAATAATTTCGTATGAATGTAGCAAGGAATGGGGGGGGGGGGGGGTCTCTTCGGTTTAAAGACCCAGTGAATACGAACGTGGCAATTCGTGACGCAAATTACGATCATTTAGAAGTAATTCCCGATATTTCCAAGCTGCGAATACACAGGCGCGATGCAGTTGACGTAATGCTGTATTAAATTGCTTCCTTGCTCGCGCGGAAAAAAAATTACCCTAAATTACGACTGACTAATCAGCACTATCATCACGTGTAACGATCGTCGGGTAGATGTTCATTGAAATCAACATTGCCTTGAAAGACGATAAGCACGAGATAATAGCCGATATCCCAACAACGCGATTGCGCATGGCGACTTTTAGACAATAAGAAGGAGAGATAAGAAAGCATTCCAGGAATAGTCTCACGCATTCAAGAGAATGTTGCGTATATAAAGTGTCAAACAAAAGTATCAGACAAAGGTATAAGGAAGAGGACCTACGTGTCGACGAACAAAAAATAAAACAGGATATCTTGAACAAACGCGATCGTACTTTTATCGATAAAAAAATATTTGAGTCGATTAACTTATGTATAAAAAAAAGTAAATAAAATATATAAAATACATAAATATAAAAAATTAATAAATCTATATATATAAAAAAATAAATAAAAAATGCATAAATATAAAAAATTAATAAAAATCTACATGTATATAAAAAAAAATAAAGTACCTACATAAAATACATAAATATTAAAAAACATAGCTTCCTCTATGAGGAAGCAAAAATTAATATAATAAACACAATAACGCAATAATGAGAGAAGAATGCAATAAATGAGGCAAACAACGTCGTAGGGATGCTTTGCACTCTCGGAACCTGATAAAGCAATAACCGTGAAGCGTTTCTCTCTCTCTCTCTCCCCCTCTTCATGGGGCAATAATCTGGTTCACTACTTTCTTGCATCCTGGCATGCAAACGCGTGCACCTGCTCTCTGATAGTGCGTAACTCTCGGTAACTGGAAATATTGAGCAACGTCTTACACGCGCGTCGAGTGCCGTTCTCTGCGGTTCACGTCCGCCGGATAACGTGACCACCTTTTATTTCTACAATATAATAAAATAATATACACAAAATGTCTATGTGACATAGAGCGTAGCGATAACACTGTAGGACTTAATTAAATTATGACTGTTGCAAAAATAAACTGAGTTTATATGCAACGTTGATAAACACGGTAGATAAAATGATGAATAGATCAGCATTCAATGCCAAACGTAAAGTGTTTCCTCAGAGGGCTGAATTAATAAATAAGCCCAAAGGCCAAATTTAAGCCGCCTTATCGAGCCCGTTAACGATAATTATCTAAATAAAAGTTGGTAGTATATATGCACGTACGTGCCTACGTGCGGTCGGACCGTAAACGTTCGCCAAACACAACGTCCACTGATGTTAAATATTAAAGGATGAAATTTAAACCACAATACCTCGAGTTAAATAATATTTTGTTATTTTTAACTACCATGTGTGTCAAAATTTATTAAGGGGGGCAACTCATGTAACGCGCTGAAAATTAGGTGATTTTTTGGAATTTTGTTTGAAGATATTATACGACCAATTCTTTTGAAATTTTTAGGGTATGTTATTGTAATATTGAATTATTAAAAAAATATTGTTTGACGGAAAAATAATATGTATTTTATAAATAATAATAACTTTAATCTGATGAAGTCGCTTGTCGGCGTGCAATGTAGCACTGCTTGTATTCATCTGAAACAAAAAAACCAAATTGATTTCTTTTTTGTAGGGTTTGCGTTATTAATTGAACCCATTGTTAAAGAAAATAATACAAAATTGTAAAAATGGCGACACATTTCGTGTTAATCGTGAAAAATTTTCGTGTTAATTATGCAATAAAAATAATTTATTTAAACAATACAGTTGCAAATAAAGGTTCAATTTATGAGGAAAGTATTTATCTAAATGTGTGCACAGGGAGAACTCAATCGGATGAATAGTTTTTGAGTTATTTTGCACGCCAATTTTAAAAAAGTAGTTTCAAGAAAAACGCGTTTATTCATAAAATATTTACATATTATTTTTCTGTCAAAAAATATTTTTTTAGTAGTTCAATATTACAACAACATACCCTGAAAATTTCAAAAAAATTGGTCGTATAATTTCCTTAAACAAAATTCCGAAAAATTACCTAATTTTTCAGCGCGTTACATGAGTTGCCCCCCTTAATATTAAAGAGTATAATACGACCGTTATGATATAGGTACAATCAAATTAAATTAGAATAAACGCCATTTACGGTCCAAGCTTGGATCTTATGGTAATTATGCATAAAAGGGGCATCCTCTCCGATTTGGTTTATTTTTTAGTATGTTGTTGGGGATGTCTTCCCGAGTCATTTCATATATATATATATATATATATATATATATATATATATATATATATATATATATAAGGGCCGGACTCAAATAGTTTCGGAGATACAGGCTGAGAAAGGAGGTATTTATGCATAAAAGCGACTCCCTCTCCAATTTGGTTTATTTTTTAATATGTTGTTGGGGATGTTTTCCCGAGTCATTTAATTGTATATATAAGAGCCGGACTTATATACATAGTTTCGGAAATACAGGCTGAGAAAGGATAAAAATAATAAATACAAAAATAAACGTTCAATGATGATTTATTCAACACTATCATTAGGAATCTGAAGGATTTCAACCAAGTGTGTGCTTTGTATGTGCTTCAACTTACAAAGCACATACAAAGCACATACAAACAAATATGTGTACCTATAGGTTAGTGGCGCGCTTTATAAGTATGTGCTTTGTATGTGCTTCAACTTAGAAAGCACATATTTGTTAAAGCAGAGAACAGTTGGTATATGAAAAGTACATATTTATATGTACGATGAATAGTACGAGACATGTTATTATTACAATTTGGACATTTTCGTACACTTGGAAGCACTTTATGATCACATAAAAAATCAAGAAGTAGATTAGAATCGCGACAAATACTTAGAAATTCGTTTAGTTTCATTATCGTTCACGTTCCGAAACTTTTACACGCTGTGACGGTCTCTAAGTGAATGATGAATATTCTTTGTCGGAAATATATGAAGAAACTCAAGCGTAAACAAACCAATAGAGTCACTTTGTAAACATAAACAAACAGGCTATATTACATAGGGACTCTTCCACGCAAAACAAGATCCACTCCCACTACTATTCATCGTACATATAAATATGTACTTTTCATATACCAACTGTTCTCTGCTTTAACAAATATGTGCTTTCTAAGTTGAAGCACATACAAAGCACATAATTATAAAGCGCGCTACTAACCTATAGGTTAGTGACGCGCTTTACAAGTATGTGCTTTGTAAGTTGAAGCACATACAAAGCACACACTTGGTTGAAATCTTTGTGAGATTCCTAATGATAGTGTTGAATAAATTATCATTAAACGTTTATTTTCGTATTTATGATTTTTACGGCGGATGGCGTTTCCCGCGAAACGGACGACCGGGACGACACAGCTACGCGATTCTCAGTTGTTTACGTATAAGCCCGGCTGGAAACAATGGCAACTCATCTAGTCCGTGCAAGTCGGTGCTCGATATACGCAGCGTTCAGCATCAATAGTTCGGGTTTCCGTGTAGAAAATTGGAGGATAAAAATTTATTGGACTTTACGTAGCCGGAGCGCGCGTGCGTGTGTGTGCGTGTGTGTGTGGTGTGCCGCGTGCGCAAAACTCTCTCTTCTTTTTCCTCGCACGGCGGCAGCGGGCAGGCTTCCGCTTTCGACGTACGAAAACGACAAGTGTTAGCCAAGTGATTGCTTTTCTTGTGAATTAGTGCTTTGAGCCGATTTGACAGTCTCCGATTAATTTGATCCTCCGATTAAACTCACTCCGCATCTCTTCCTAACCCCCTTTCTGTCCCCCTTAGAAAGAGACGAAGAGTGAGTTTAATCGAAGGATCAAGTTAATCGGAGATTGTGAAATCGGCCCAAAAATAAGTGACGATCGAGAATTCATTACATTGTATTTATCTGCAATAAATAAATTTCATAATAGTTTCTTCTTTTTATTTGAAAAAAATCCAGTAAGGATATATAATATTCCTCTTTAAACAATGTCGTATAATTTGTATACAAGAGGAAATTGATATTAAAAATAGTAAGATTGTCCTCTTTAAACAATATTATATAATCTGTATACAAGAGGATGTTCATATTAAGAATAGCAAGATCGTACTATAGATACAAGGCGAAATTCCTCTAATTGTAAAAATATTGTGCTTAGAATATTTTCCTCTTGATTTTAGCGGATTCCTCTTGAGGCCATAAACAAGAATAAAATCCTCTAAGGTTTAGAGGATTCCGCTAAAACTAAAATTAATTTTTTTTGGGTGTTAGCCTTTCTCAGCCTGTATCTCCGAAACTATTTGAGTCCGGCCCTTATATATATATATATATATATATATATATATATATATATATGAAATGACTCGGGAAGACATCCCCAACAACATACTAAAATATCAAGCAAATCGGAAAGGATGCCCCTTTTATGCATAATTACCGAAATATTATTAGCTACTAACAATAAGATCCAAGCTTGGATCGTAAATTCAAGCGGTTATTCTAATTCAAAATTTATTATTTTAACACAAAATAGTATCTTTTAACTCTATATTGATTTAGTTAAATTAACGAGTAACGACATATTGAATAGGAGCAGTGGCGACTTATAAGAATGATTAAACATGACTCAAATTGAGTATAATTTAACACTATAAAACAATGTTCGTTGACTTTTATCATGTCGAAACTGCGTCTTTGTTCGCGTTAAATGTCGCATCCGCTGTTCTAACGGTTGAGAGAAAATGAAAGAAGGGCATGCAGACCAGATTTTAATTAAATATCGGTGAACTCGAAATTGATCGGCTTCGATAAATTCGTTTTCATGAACCACCCTGATAATCCCCTTGTTGTTCTTCCAGCCAGATGGACCCTGCCCTTGACGGACGTTCTGGCGGTGCGCTACGGCGACGACTGGATACCGGGTGTGAGCGTTAACAAGGAGAAACAGCCGACGCAGCCGACCTCGCCGGCCACGGTGTGCCCGACGAATTTCATCCTGCACTACGCTGTACGCGGGCCCAAGAACAAATGGCGTCATCACAGCGTGACGATGAGCCACACGGATCCCAGGCAGGTCGCCTCGTGGGTGAAAACCATTCGCAATTACCTCCTAGGTGAGTCGCCGAGATCGCGATCATCGCCGCCGTTCTAAATCCACCGCCACACCGGTGCGTTTCACTTCGAAACCTCGCGAAGCGGCCGCCGCGGTCAACGTCGGCCGCGTAATAATTTTAGAATTGCGACGTATATAGGTATATATACGCGCTTGAGGAGGCGTGTATAAGATCATTGTCTGTAAATTACGAAACGACGTGCAGAGCATAAAGATTAAATAGAATCGTGAAATTGATCGGAAGGCTCCGTGTTTAATATCGAAAAACATGTATACGGCGGCACACGTGATATATAAAACGCGAGGCACCGAGGCTCCGTATCGAAGGCCGCAGGTAATTAGCGCGGAGAATAATTAATGACGTGTCTGTAATTTTCTACATCCCGTGTACGGCGCTTAAGAAAATGCACGTATGTGTATATTATTTTAGCGATACGCGAAGCTGACGTTGTGTCTGCGCCGCGAGCAGCAACTTGAATCGTTTGCGTTTCTGCATAAACCTGATCTTTTCATTAGGCCTGTTTGTTTTAGCTGAACTTCTTGCACGGTTCATCTTTCCTCTTTTTCTCTTCGCGTTGGAGAGAAAAAGAGAAGAGATGAAGATAAATTGTGCACAAAATTCAGTTAACACGAGCAGGCCTATTGTGTGCCGATAAAGAGTGACGAATTTCCTCGCCGATCCTTGCTTGCTGAATGAAAAAGGCGCGTAAAAAAAGACACGAGGAAGACGGGCGAGTTTCTTTAAAATTCATCGATTGATCAATCGCATTATGCGCAAATGCAGCTTTTACAGAGCAAAGTTATTGCCTTTGCGCATAACGCGATTGATCAAACGATGAATTAAAAAACTCGCCCGACACTTGATCATACTTGATACCAAAAGGAATCAATATGACGCATAAATTAATGAGAACTTGCTAGCTCCCGTGTCGTTGCTGATGTCATTGCAACGCGGCACTGTGTAAGCATATTAACATAATATCTTCACTTATTGTTAGATAAAATGATGACACAAGCAAAACTCGGGCTTAAGAAGATACTAGGAAGGAATAAAGTCACGGATCTTGAAAATATGAAAAAAGTCTCGGTAATTAGAAAATTAAGAAAGATTAAAATCAAGATAAAATGCAAAATTACGCCGAATTAAAGAGATTATTTCTTATAACGTTTTCTACTGGGAAAACTAACGCAACACTGGTGCACACTGATTGTGAATACAATTTTGTTGTTAATTTCAATGTGGAAATTAGTTCACATATTTTCAGCATTTAATGTTCTGACAAAAATTTGTCAAATTAAACACAGTAGAACATTAAACACCGAAAATATGTGAACTAATTTTCACATTGGAACAATAAAATTGCATTCACAATCAGTATGCACCAGTGTTGCACTAATTTTCCCAGTAGAAAACGCTATTAATTGTCTTAGATCCATACGTTCGAAAATAGAGATTACATGCTATAAAGTAAAAAAAACCTGAAAGCTTTATATATGATATCTTCTTTATGTGTGTGTGTGTGTAATAGAGATATATAAAGCTTTTAATTGCTTTGACATACATATCTTAATTATATTAAAAGAAGTTATAAAGATAAGATTTTAAGATAAGCTTTCAATTATTATATATTGATTGCTGCATTAACAGAGCAAAACATTTCTACAATAAACAACTGCCGGGACTGCCTTTTCCATGAATATTTTTCCATCACAATTATAGCCGGAAACATACGTAGTATGCAAAGTTTAGGCGGCCCACTTAGAATAATCGACGTAAATCGCGATGGAACTATCATGAAAGGTCTGCGCCAGGAAAGTATACGCGGTGATCCTAAAACTTTAATAGCGCAGCGTATATATAGCCGACAAGTTAGGTTGCGGTTGGCATGAAAGTTTTATCTCGCGGATCGATTTAATTTCGCGGATTTCGATAGTTTCCGAATTAAATTGCCGTTTCGCTCTCCGATTTCATTATTCATATGTTTCAATAGCTTCTGAACTAAAGACCGTTGCTGTTGCTACACGCTTGTCGATCTCGCCAAGTACAAATTTCAAGACTTTCCAAAATGGAACGTCGCTGCCTATATTCTCTAAATTTCGCCATTCATGTGTTTCGGCAGTTTCTCCCATTTCGCTGTTTCTAGATTTCCCGAGTTAAATTGAATTGCTGCTCCGCTTAGGAGCGTCGCAAAACGAATTAAACGAGATATGCGATCTCTCGGCCCAATTGAGAGCGATGCTGTATATGTACGTTGGCTCTGATATAGAGAGAGAGAGAGGGAAAGAAAGCGAAAGAGAGAAAAAAGAGAGATAGAGAGCACAAATTTTAATGAATGTCGAGAAAACAGGGTGGGCGTGCTCTAAACTACCCCTATCGACCATCGTCGCGAGTCAACAGCTAGTATTGATCTGGGGGTTTGCCGTGCTCATGTAATCGCTGTTTTCGCAAAAAAACCCTTGTTCGATTATCGACGTTGCATCGCGTGCTGTAAGCTGTAAGGCAAATCGATCGGGACACTTTACATGATTAAAATCCTGCCTATACCTCCTCCGAGTCTCCATTTTGACCCATTTTTGTTTTTAAACGGACGAAGTTGATTAAATCGTGATGAGGAAGGGAGGAAGTCGATTTAAAAAAAACTTTATCCCGCGTTTTACTAATCTAACAATGTCCGCTCTTTTTCTGTAAAAAAGAATAAACGGTTTTTTTTTATCAACTAGTACGATAAGATACGTGACTTTGCAGAAATATATTGATTAAAGTAATTTAAATCGACCGTGACTGGCAACATATAACGTCTTTCCGATATATGAACATTGAAAAACTGTGAGCCGACTTGGTTTGTCGGATTGTCAGAAATATATTGCTTTTCACGTTTCTAAATTCTCTAATTTTCTTCAGTTTCTTCTCTTTAATTAGTTTTTGCGTGATTTAAAAAAGAAATAAATTTGATTAAATCAAATAAGATTTAAAATTGGCAATAAAAGCCATCAGGCGCAGTAATTAAGACGTAATTATTATCAAATAGACAAATTAAAAAGAATGGTGCTATATTAGCGGACGTTTCAACCCTTTCTTTGGTCATCCTCAGCGCAACATTAATAGATTGTAACTCATTGTCAGATTACATCGGTCGAAGTATAACGCAGTCAAACGATTAAAACAGCTGACGGATAATCACAAACTGTGTGATATGTATAGTCTCTCACAACATAAAAGCAAAGACGAATTTGATTAAAATTTAATTACCTAATTGAATTAATTATCTAAATAAATAAATTACCTAAATATAAATTTAATTATCTAAATTTAATCAAATTATATAAATTTGATTAAAATCTAATTATCTAAACTTTTAAAGGAATAGAATTCGGGAGATTAGAAGGCTAACAGGCGCAAAATATTCTTAGAGTTAGAAGGGAAAAGCCGAATTTTTTTTTAATTTGCAGTCGATCGTTTCAGGTCTAACGTATCGGCCGCGAAAGGTGATGCTGTTCATCAATCCCATAGGCGGTAAGAAAAAAGGTGTCAAGATCTGGGAGAAGGATGTCCAGCCGCTCATGACCATCGCCGGCATCGAGACAAAGATGATGGTCACAGAACGTGCCGGCCACATTCGCGACGCTCTGCTCACGGCCGACTTGAGTGACCTACATGTGAGTCCTGTTCTTGCAAGACTAACATTCTATTACTTTCATGTGGAGTACGGACTCAAACGCTCTAACTCGGCAAATAAATGCATTACACAAATCTGGAAAACTGTGTTTAAATGTTCAAAAATTCTCAGATCACTATATATTTATATTTATATTATTATTTTATATATTAGAATAATTATCTGTTTATTAATGTAGGATAATTTTATTCTAATTATCTATTAAAAATGTAAATCTATAGGTTTGGATGCGGTTGGTTTAAGTAATAAAAATATTATGTTTATATTACATTTATATGCTAATTATATTGTTAAATCAGAAAATCGAATGTGAGTTTCTGAATATTTACGATATATTTAGACTTTAGAGCGTATCTAGAATCTCTCAATTACATATCTAGATAATTATCGAGATATTCCTTTACATAACAGCTTTATTTTTTCCTTTATACGTGTATTTCTGAATATTTACGATATACATATTTAGAGCGTATCTAGAATCACTCAATTACATATCTCTAGATAATTATCGAGATATTCCTTTACATAACAGATATATATTTTCCTTTATATGCGTATAACAGCTAGCTTTATATAACCGATATACAAACATTTTTTAGTATATGTATGTACATAAGTTTCTAAGATTGCAAATAGGGCTTCACATTATACATAAAGCTATCCTCTTTAACTTTTCGCGTTTGACAGGCGGTGGTGTGCATCGGCGGCGATGGTACGTTCGCCGAGGCGTTCAACGGGCTAATTTTGAGGGCGGCGAAGGATCAGCAGATCGATCCCAATGACCCTGACGCCAGGCTGCCTGGTCCCGCCTTACCAATCGGCGTTATACCCAGCGGTAGCACAGACACGGTCGCCTACAGCCTGCACGGCACCACTGACGTGCAGACTGCCGCCATACATATCATCTTCGGCGATTCGATCGGTCTAGACATCTCAGCGGTTCACAGCAATCGCACCTTGCTCAGGCTCTACGCCAGCGTGCTTAGCTATGGTTACCTAGGCGACGTGATCCGCGACAGCGAAAAGTTCCGCTGGATGGGACCCCGTAGATATGATTGGTCTGGTAAGGGATCCCCAAGTCTTTCAATTCTTTTATTTAATGCGGAGGACCGAGGAGGACCTTTATTGAGCGAAGCTGATCAAGCCTAATTGTCCGATTCTCGAGTTGTATAATAATCTGACTAATCTATCTTGATCTATCAAATTTTGAATAAGTACGAAATTAAATAATCAAATACCAATTAATTTTCTGTATTGATTTTCTGTATATATAAACAAACATATGTTTATATAGTATAATTGATGTAATTAGTAATAAAATATCTGTGTATAAATATGGAGGGGATATTAGATTAATTAGATCTTTTCGTTCCCAGGATTTAAAAAGATATTAGCAAATAAGGGCTACGAGGGTGAGATCGAGCTACTGTCGGACCCGTGTCATCCAGCGGGCAGCACAAGGTGCATGAAGAACTGTTTACGCTGCCTGCAGCACATGCACAACAGCGTCCCCGACGAGGAAATCTCCAGTAAGTATATTAAAAAATGAAAGAAAATAGAAATTAATACATACTGCGCTATTATAAAACCAGCTAGAATTAAGTGAATAATGCTTTATATCTTCGTGTAGGATGGGTGACGGTCAGAGGGAAGTTCTTCATGGTGAACGGCGCGAACGTGTCGTGCGCGTGTTCGAGGAGTCCCATGGGATTCAGTCCTCACTGTCACGTAGGCGACGGCTGCGTGGACGTGATTCTAATTCGACACACATCCCTGATAAACAATATCAGATTATTGCTCAGGCTGTCCAGTAAACGAAAGACTCTGGTACGCGAGTGTCCCAACCATGTATTCGGATAATTATCGCCAATTATTCTTTCTTTTTTTTTTGCTAGACGCTTTAATGGCTATGTTTGCTATATCAATCACTGTTCACAGACATTTAGCACCTTCGCTGCCGTATATGTACATCACCGATGTACACCGAATTTTTTATTCTTGTACCATGTGCGTCACCTGTGGTCTTGACAAGTCATTCTTTAAATGTCATTATTATGCACGACACCCCTGAGGAAACATTGTAACGCTTTTAAAGTGGCAGCGGAGACGTTTAAATTTTAAATGCTCAGTTGTTTAATCAGTAGTTAAACATTTAATCATAATTATGGGAAATATACTAAACGAGGGGTCATCTCGAAAAATACAATAATTCACGTTTAGTCAATTATTAATTATTAATAAAATATATAATTTACGATATATTTAGACTATAATTGGACTGATCTTAAAAATTAAGGTGAAAATCACACGGGTTTGCAACTCTGTTGCAGTACGAGCTACCATTCGTCGAGGTCTACCGGGCGAGAGAATTTACATTCCGCGCCCTGCCGACGCTGCAATTCGAGAACGGGTTGAACGCTGCGGCCCGCTCGAGCTCACGGCTCAGCGTGTGGAACTGCGACGGCGAGGTGATCGACAGCACCAATGTGAAAATCAGGCAAGTAAATAACGGGCGATAGCGATCGCGTTATCGGTACGAGTGTCCCGCGCCGCGTTAGTTTCTATTTTAACACCCCATTCGAATTTTTATCTTATCTAAAACCCGCGTATATGTATATGTGTGCTGCGCGCGTGCAATTTAGATATAATAGCTGTCCCTCCACGTGACACTCGTGCGACGCTAATCTTGTAATTACAAGGCGAAATGAAACATTCCGCCGGTTCGGCGCCTCTAAATTTGCACAGGAAACGTCACTTCACGCTGTTAAATATTTGTACAGGGTACACTGCCAATTACTGAAGGTCTACACGAGACGGGCTCAGGACTCGGCCCGGGAGCCGACGTGCCTCAGCTGTTCCACGTGAACGAGCCGAATGAGGTCGTCGAACGGCTAGTCCTCAAGGCCGCGATCCCTCACCGCGACGCTTTCGAGGACACAAAGTTCCTTTGCCTTACCCTATTATGAAATCAGGATGTCTTACGCCATAACATGGATTGATTAAAAATAAGTTCGTTCGTTCTTTTAACTCTTGCACTGATAGAAAGAGCAAAAAATTTTTTTCATCTAACATTTCCAAGCGTATTCAACGCGGGAATTCATGCGTTGAATACGCTTTTCCACATTGCTCCCTGGATAAGTTACTTTTAATTTTATTACTGGTAGATGAGTAAAACTTGTTTTCAAAAAATTGCTGTTAGAGTTTTACCTCGAATGAGAGCAAGCTCGACTCGTGGCCTCGAGTTAAATTGATAATTACTAATGTAATATATAATAATGAATAATGTTATACAAAATTCTTTTAACTCTAGAAAGGTGGCGTAGGTAAAATTCAAAATTTACTTGCTATTGCACCGGAAGGATTTTGATCTAAAATGTTGATTATACATCGACCGGAATCAGGTGATTACTGGGCACAGGTGATTGATTAAAGACCAACGCGCGAGCTTACATCATCTCGGTTTACGCCTGCGTATAATCCGTCTCGTGCGCAGAAATTATTTATAACTTCTTTATCATTGCATTTGACGACTGTTTGGCAATTGCGATGCGCTTTCCGAGAATATATTGAACATTCCATAATCTGTCGGCGCGATGCAAACCGCAATGACGCTCAAATTAATTTTATACGCGCGTCGACGATATTTCCTACTCGAAACATTTACGCAAAAAAGACGTAATATATGTAATGCCTTCTGCGCGCTCCTCGATTTTAGTTTCGTGCTTATCGCGCGTGTATTTATTCGCTAAAAAACCGATCCAGAGACTGCATTTATCATGGTCTCCTCGCGATGCAGAAATCAACGACACTACTAAGCCGATCTTCTACGTTTTGTACTTAAAACGTTTTTATTATCGATGCCTACAAACTCGAAGCGACAAGTGATAAACGTGGCAATTATTGTTACTTAAATTAATATATATAAATATATATATTTATTGATTGTAAATTTATTTCAAATAATAAATTCGCAATCAATATCTAACGCAATTTCGTCGACATAATAAATTTAAGTGATAACTGATATTATTGTGATGAAATTTAAAGCTTGGCTCGTAAAATCGATCCTCGAACGTGAAACGCGCATTTGACACCTTAATTAAATTGTTTTTAATGTTTTCGGCAAACTTTTGTGGAAAGACAATCAAGATGCGAGAATGGTGCTTGAATTTTATGAACTTTAAGGTTTAAGATTTAAGTCAACGCAATTTAATAGCAATTAGCGAGCTTTTTTCTCTCTCTAATAGTTTCTATCTTTATTCGCGAAAGTTTAGATTATAGAGTATTTGTACATTAACTGTACAGCGAGAGAGCGTAATCTGGTAACAAGATGCGATTATTTGCGATTAAAACGCAAATGTTTATGCAAATGTACATACAGGATTCTTAATTACATTGTCAATGCTTCGGTGTTTTATAACTTTAATTGTCTTGGAAGGGATCAATTTTCCACAATTTATGGAATAAATTAAAATAATAATAATTTGCGAAATAAAGGCTACGTGCCATTTTTTGAGCTCTAGATTCAATTGGAATATTGACACATAATTAAGAAATTCTATATATTTTTATACATTTTAATAGGAAATTAATTATGAAAAGTATAATAATGAAAAATATTTTCAAATATTTATGATAAAAAGTATTCGGTTTCGCAACTTTTCGCTTGCTTTCCGTGTACTTGCATAAACATCCGCGGTCTGTTTATAACGCTTAAATCCCTGACAAATTCTCTCGATCGTCGTGCAAAGTGGAACACATTTGAGCGCGGTTTATACCGCAAATATCCTATTTTTAGTGCTTTAAGCAGGTGCTATTTTGCGTCGTGGGAAATTAGACATAGACAGGTTTCGCTACGCGTGTCAAAGTTACGGATTACGGACAGAATAAACGGCACTGTATATAAGCAGTCGCGTTCTACCGATGGCCAAGCCATAAAAAATTCATCAGGGGAGGAGCTATAACGTTCGCGATCGTCGCGTTCGCAGCTCGTAGAGAACTCGACGTCGCGTGGCTAGAGAACGATGCAATACACGATATATATTTTAGGGAAGATTACTTTGAAGTATATTTTTTGACGAAAGATTAGACTCCGTAGCGTGAGATTTAAATCGTATACGCAGGTTTGATTCGTTCCTTTAAATGATGACATATCATAGATTTGTATCGATCTATATAAAATTCGCAGCGGTGGAGATGCATATTTTTTTATTTGCGAGGCGTTATTCGCGCAATTGAGATGATGTCTTCTTAAAAGGCGGCTGACTTAACGCATTAACGAAATAGTGTCACCGAAGCAGCACATAGTGTATACGATATCGGAAAATTGTACAGAAATATACATATATATATATATACAGGGTGTACCAGACCTAACGTACCACCCGTTAATGGTAGATTGCTGAGATCATTTGGAGACAAAAATCTTAATGCCAAAATGTCGAGGCTGCTACAGTGTTTAAACGGGAAAGGTTCAAAGTTTACTCTTGTGCTTGTCAAAATTTTACGCATTCAGGGACGTCGCATGTCAAAACAACTCTTCCACACTTTACTCAACTCGATAGAAATATTTGAAACTATTATTCACTTTATTTCTTTGTACACTGTTCGCAAGACCGACGAATATCGGGATGACAATTTGGCAGCCTCGACATTTTGGCATTAAGATTTTTGTCTCCAAATGATCTCAGGAATCTGCCATTAACGGGTGGTACGTTAGGTCTGGTACACCCTGTATATATATATATATATATGTATATATATATGTATATATATATATATATATATATATATATATATATATATATATATATATATATATATATATATATATATACATATATTTTTTTTAAATTGCGATGTATTTATATATATAGGAAATGGACGAGTACAGCGAATCAATGTGATGACCTATTGACCGGTGCGGCGGTAACATATATTATTTTGATTCCTATAACTGGGAAGGTGCACCGAGCACACATGCGTGGCTGCACAGAATAAATAATATTAACTTTCTATGTATTATGTATCTTATTTTTACATACCCTTTCCTCCCACCTCATAATGCCGTATTTGTGTAGCAATAATGGATTATTTTCCTGACCAGGGAGATAAAATCATTTCAGCCATATAAGTATCAAGGTTTAAATTATTAAATAAAACAGATATACTTAATCGATGAACAATGACTAGGGTATTTATTCGCCAGTATCCAAAGAATAATAGGATGAATTTAAGCGACCCAACTGGCCAAAATTCTTTTATTTTATTAAATCTCACAGTGAGATTTAATAAAATAAAAGAATTTTGGCCAGTTGGGTCGCTTAAATTCATCCTATTAATCGATGAAATTGTTAAATAGATTGAAATGATGTCAACCATATTAAAGCGTTACCTATATTTTTATATACAAACAAGAGCAGTCTACAGACATGCGTTATGATTTATTACATTAGTGATATTGCGCATCACCTGTTTGGTGTTTAATAGATGGTGTTTAACAATTTGTACCTTTCCACTAATCCTTCACTTGCACTACTTTGTTTTCACTATCATCAGAATCGATGTAAAATTGTTCCCTCGTGGACGACATTAATCTGAACACTACCGGAATTACAGTCAAGATGGGATTCTTCTTTTGTAGACATCGTATCCAGGATAGCAAAGAGTCTTTTGTGGATGTGCCGGTAGCGCACATTGCGAAGTACGTGCCGTCGTTCTGTTCATGAACCGTAGATGGAAGAGCTACTTCTTTCTTATCCCAGAAAGGTATTCTAAGATCTGAAACGTCTGGGGGAAAAAAAAACCATATTTTTCTATTAAAAAGTCTGCTTGAATATTTAAATAGTTAGCATATAATTAAAGTATTCATATTATTATGATATAATATAATGTTAATAGTAATAATTATTTCAATAACAATTCATTACCGTAATATAATATAATGGTAATATAATTATATGCAAGTACGAATCTAAATTAGTAAAATAGTAAGGGCCAGTTTTTCAATAGTTGCTTAACTTTAATCTTAGCTTAACTCACTCTTCGCCTTTTTCTAACTATCCCTTTTAGAAAAAGACGAAGAGTGAGTTTAGCTAAACTTCAGTTTAAACGACTATTGAAAAACTAGCCCTAAGTAATTCAGGATTATTTACCATCAATATTTTCGCGAACGTCCTTCCTCTCTTTAGCTGCTCCCCTCAGGACAAAATAATCTATAGATTGATCCGCAACCCAAACTGTATAAGGTCCTTCAACGAAAATCGGAGCATCAGGAGGCTGCCTTCGCAACAGCTCCTCTTGCAAGCTACTCATTGCGGACACGATCCATGTATTCTCGAGGGCATCCTCCACGTCATTCTTGGTCTCGAAGTCTGTGATTTTGGTCTGCACATCCACGCTGGATATCTTGCTCATCGCCAGCCTGGCAAGCACCCGCGGATCCTTAGGCGCCGGTCTCGGGCAGGGCCAGGGATTCAGATTGGCAAACTTGGGCATCCAGTACATCATCCTCCAGAACTTCTTCAACGGCAGCCCGTGCCGGCCGAAGATGTTGAGCAGCATCTCCTGCGTCTCCACGTCCGGCATCACGCAGTTGTGCTCCATCTTGCAGAGCAGATCGATGGCGACGAACTGCTGCTTGGGATAGTGCATGAACAACGTCTGGAAGTAGTTGCGGGGAACGAACTTGCCCTTGGGCAGCACGTCCAGCAGGGACTTGTACACCGCCAGGTCACGGTTCACCCCGAACTCGTCCATGTACGTCAGGGCGACCTGAATGAACTCCACGTGACCGCGTCTCATCTCGTTGTTGTTCTTGTATTGGCGCAGGATGTCCAGATATGTCTCCCTCTCCTTGTTCTCGACGTTCGCGAAGGCGTGCAGCACGAGGGCCGACGGCTTGTCGGCCTTCTTATCGTCCTTGTCATCCTTCTTACACCGTTCCTGGCTGGTGTGAATAGCGCGACTCAGCGGCCTGAACGACCGGCTCGTCGTAAGTACCTCGCGCAGCGGTTGCCTCAACAACGCGGTGACATTTGACGCGAGAACGTTCCGAATGATCTGCGAGAACATGTTGACAGACATACCTTCCTAGCACGTCATCTCCAGGGCGACGGATTAGAGTTTCGCTCGCGAAAATCTTGCGTCCGCGAGGTTATGTTATGATCCGCCGCGGCCGCGGATTGCGGATCCGTGGGGCCACCTAACCTCTCTTTTCAATTCCCTCTTTCGTATTGCGCGCCATAAGGTGCGCACTGCGCAACCAATGTGTTTCAGGCCCGCGATTCCGTTTTCTTATTTCAAAACCGAAGATGCTATATAGCATCTTATATAATACGGCTCTGTGATTAAGATAAATAAGGGGATGCACAGTGCTGTTAATGCATAAATACAGTTACAGTACTGTTTATTAAGCAAAAAATTCTCATCTTTCGTGGTGCTAGATTTTTATAGCGCCAGTGATATTTACAACAAAAAATATAAATACTTTATTATTCGAGAAATAATTAAATTTTTCGCGAAGGTGACGGAATGTCTCGAAAATTTTGGAGAAACCATAATATATTTAAGAAAAAGAAAGAAATTTTTTTATAAATTGTTAGAAACAGAAAAGACAGACATTATTGAATTTAGTACAATATACTATATATATATGTATATAAAGTATGCATCATAGTTTATTATTAATATACATAGTCGACTAATAGTTAACATCAATAGTTAATAGTTAATATAATAACTAATAGTACTACACAGAAAAAATTTATTTTGTATTCTCAACTGATGTTGTGTATAAAATAAAATTTTTTTAATAGAATTTTTAAAACATTTAATTAATAACATATGTAATATCGCGAATAACCAATTATAAATTGTGGGTACAACAATAGAGTAATGAATATAAAATGTAGTCCGTAAAAATAAAAATAACTATCAATATTACACAGAAACCAAAAAACTGCTTATGCTCAGTCCTTTTTTAATTAATTTTATGCAAAAAAAAAATCACTATTGTTACAAAATGCTTTATAAAATATATCAAAAGAAAATAAGATATAGATAATATATGAGAGAAAAAAACGTATCGCTCTGTTTCATATAAAATTATTTTAGAAAATACAATACGTTAATACTTTCCACATTTTAACGAAGTTAATCTATCGTTTCAAGCCTAAATTGTGCAGTAGTCGTTCGGAGCAACGATGCATTGCCGTGGTGGTTAACTTGATGCATTCACGTATGAATAGCTCAGCGTTGTACATTGTTGCAATTTTCTTTCCAGTGAGCGAATCATGACATTTGCAGTACAAATGTCTATTATTACAATTAGTGCTGAAATATATATATATTTTTTATTTTTATTTTACACATTTTATTTTCGATGACATTATGTATCTTTTACACAATTTGATGAAATAAATAAAAATCGCTCTTGTTCTATTAGATATTTTTTAATACTCTTGTTTTTCTCCCCCCTTTCTCTCTTCCTACATATGCACACGCGCGCGCACGAACAGTTTTTAAGACAGATTAATCTATGTTTAATACTAACATAATATCTATATTATTTTATTATAATATTACACGCTAAAAAAAGGCCTTTTTAACATTCTTGTAAAATTACAGATACATGTATACATATATCTATTAATCTCCATTTTTTTCCAAATATTATTTTAATTTATATATATAATATATAATATTCAATGATTTAATGAAATTTTATTAAAGTAGCTAAATTTGTTAAGTTATTCCCACTCTACAAATTACAAAAAAAAAAAAAAAAAAAAAAAAAGTAACAGAAATAGAGAAATAGCATTTCATTAGAAAAGTTACAGTCTCTTCGCAAATCCAAATAAATCTACCACAGAACAAAAAAAGACTCAGGAATTATTTTAGAATACGAATTATACGTTAAAATAAGTATTCTCTCGATAATATAGAAGCACTGAAATGTCGCATTTGTACCTATATATAACTGTTCAAATTAAAAATTTAAAATTGAATTTATTGCAATTTTGAATTGAAAAAATAATCAATGATAAACAAAGAAATCAAGTAAAATAAAGGAGTTAAAGGGGGAGAAAAGAAAAAGAATAAAGATTTTATAATTATAACGATTAGGTTAAAAAAGAAAAACACCTATATTGTTCTTTACTTACCATGAATTGTTTTCAGGGGACACTGCAGGCTAATCCTCGCGTGTAGTAATATAATCAGAATGGCTGTTAATCAATCGGTAGATCTTATCGAAGTATTCTAGTCTCGGCATGGACTGCAGATCTATACTTTGGGCACCATCGAGCAAGTGCTTGTACATAGTGCCGTAGGGCGTCCTGCTAATTACAACATTCAGGGAGGACAGGGTCTTCAGCTGGACATGGCGGACTGCTTTATAGTCGTCCAGCATGTTATTTTCCATCATCGTGCTGTGCTTCATCATGACGAGGATGACGGTCAGACAAAGAATAGCCATATTCCTGGGAGACGTTTTTGCATACGTCACGGCGATTTGCAAACGCCTCGGCGGCAATGCGCATTATGTTCTCGTATGCCATCATCACGTTGAGTCAACCAAAATAATGTGAGAATATAAACGTCATTTCGAATATCCATGTCGCGTGCTCCCACGAGCATGGCATGCAATGCAATATTATATGACGTATAAAAGCCTCTCGATCGAGATTGAAGGATTGCACATAACTACGTAACTTGGGATGGCATTGAGGATCCGTGCGCAATCGTTGATGCACAACTAAGCAACGTCTCTCGTATTGCTGGATTATGTGCAGTATGTTGATCTCCGCAGGCAATAGCATATTCAGCTCAAGCGGCTCCACACCGCAACTATTGTATAAGTCTATTCTAGCACTCTTCTCGGGGACTCTACGCATTTTGCGTAAACGTGACATTATTTTATATATGGCACTTATTCGTGCGAAAAATCTTGTCTCTTGAAAAAGATGTGTTATCTCCTTGACAGCGATGCCGTCTTAATCAATGCTATTATTAGCAGTCCAAAATTAGTTCTGGATGTGCAAAGATCTCTTTTCAAGATACTGTACATGTGTGATAACATAACATATATGGTGTCACCAAAGTAACTACCAGCCAAGTAGGTAATATAAAGTTCGTTTATTATAATGTCCGCATTTATCATCTATGAACAAATTTAGAAAGAAATTAAAACAAAATTTTAAGAAATAAAAATTAATGCTAATTTTCCTTACAATATTATACATCACCTGAGATACTCTAACGTACTCTCCAGAAAATTAGTCAAACGTGTACACCATCCCATGCGCTGCTTGAAAACTATATCCTTCAATATGTACAACAGTATGTTGTAATGATCCTTATTCAGGCTGTAATATGATCGTATTAAATGCAAATTACCATTCATGCCTTCATCAAACATAAGTCTAGGGACTCTCTCATAGTCAGGACTTATCTCATACATCACGAGTTTGCTTAAAACCTAGTTCTTCGGGTTTAACAGAATAAAGATCAAGAATATACGGAATTTTTGGGGTGTTAAATCATTTGAAATTCCCTCTCGAAATTCCTTGAAGCATTTTTCATTATACAGATATTCTAAAGGATTGTTGTCGTCAAAGTGCCGCTCCACATAATTTTGTACAATAGAATGCATGTTCTTCTTCGTTTGCCGAATCAATATTTTTAATACCGACATGTACAACTGATACTTCTCTGCATCAGTATAATGCAGACATGCGAATGCATAATGGAGATATTCGAGTACAACGTCGCAATCGTTAACATCCAATAATATCAGCCTCTCGTTAATAAAATCCAATGTAGACAGATCCCATTCCTTATAGCGTTTAATCAACTCTTTCATACCATACAGTCTGTTATTACCGATGTTTCGACAGAGTTCTGGAAGAGTTAATATCGAAGGTTCGTGTTAGACATCCTTGGATTTACAAACCGACGTCTAATTCGTTCCAGGCAGTGGAACAGATCCTCATTTGTCACTAAAAATTCGTTCTGCCTCATGAATTTTACAAAGTAGTGGCATTGCATAACGACAGCGTGCTGTAGTAAGAACGTAGTGTTTGCATCATCAACATCGATATTCATCCAGAACATGGACTCGAAGTGCGTGTCGTTAATCTGTTTCAGAAGTAAAGTGGCCAGTTGCTGATCAAATCTTGTCACAATGGACTTTACTTCGTTGACAGGAACAATAAGATGATAATTCATATGTTTATTGAAGTTGCCGTACGTAAGCGTGAACGATGTCGCTAGATTATGGTTTTCTGAATAACTTTCAATTTTGCTATGCATGCACTTTCTGATATAGTATAAAGCATGTCCTTCACTAAAATACTACGTCGCAAGGACTTCTTCTCCATAAATAAATTATAGGGAGTAACAAACGTGGGGCTGACAAGCAAGCCACAAAACATTTCAAAATACATTATTAATTGGTTGATGCGTCCAGCCACATTTTGTTCTGACAGAGTGCCTAAGTGCATCCATAGGCATTTATTGTAAATCTTGTAGATTAAGAGGAAAATAAGGCGTATGGCTGAATTAGCTCGTGAAAATTTCAGCTCGTCTATGTGTTTGATTATTATCTCCAAAATCTCCACACACAAGTCCAATGGTACATGCGCCAATGATTCAACCAGTAAATCCTCGCTTTTCGAGTGCCATATTATCTATATTTGTTACGTAAATGAGATACAAAAATTACACAAGTAAAATATATTAATAATTATAAAAAGTATATATAACAAATAGTCTACATTTATTGCTACATTAACCCTTTATATTTGTATTTAAAGGAGCGGAAAAAATATATTGATTTAATAAGTTAATACTAAAAATAAACGAAAAATATATTATAATTCGATTATCTTGCAGAAAATCATATGGAGCTGAATGATAAAATAAAAGAGATCTTTTTCGTAATAAAATATTAATGTCTTATGTGCTATAATAATTTAAACAAAATACAATAAAAATATAATACTTCAAGCACTTCTCAGCATATCAACACCGACATCAACACTAAAAAAACCTACACAACTACGCTCCACACACATATTGAATTTAAAAAAAGAAAGAAATCAAATATAACATCGAAAGATAGTCAGGTTCAATATAACTGCAGTGCAACCAAAATTAATGTTACTTATTAATTATTAAAATAACCCCTATTTATATATCTATGATTATTATTATAATATATAAATTACCTGTAAAAAGAGATAACGTGAAAGAACAGGCTCTGAAGCGAAATGGCCGAAGTTCATGTCCATCTTGAGAAGGTTCTGCGAGGAAAAATCCGTATTCACAAGTAAAAAATTGTAACATTTGGCGGATATTGGAATGGTACGTTTCGATTCGATATTGATGTCTTCCACGAATATCTTAACGTTGTACAGACGGCGTCATTAAAGCCTTCCCACCTGAAGATAGGCCAGTATCTGAAAATCTATAGTATACGTAACGTAAACTATAGATTTTCAGAACGCAACCGGGAAGGCATTATTGACGCCGTCTGTACATCTTAAATTTTCGATTGTCTTTGAAGAACGTGGTAATGATGTCTATAACTTCATCAATAAAACGCGAGGTCTCCTCCGAACATCGGCACGAGAGACGTTTCAATGATCCATAGGTTTGCTGTTGATACAAGATCTACCATTTGTTTTGTAAACTGATATAAAATTTTACCCATTTTGAGCTAAAACATGATAAAATAATTTTAAAAAGATTTTATACATAGTAGATAATTTTAAATATAATAAAATATATAAATAGCATTTACGTAAAATATATTAATTATAATACAACAAATGTGTAATCTTAAAAAATAAATAATTAAAAATAAAATATAAGATGTGAAATATATGGAAGTGTATGTAACAACATTAAACGTAACGCATGTTCTTCTTTTTAATTATATACTTCTATAGATTGCATTAAAGTAATAATCATCTAAAAAACACAATTTAAAAAATAAAATTCTATTTAGAACAACATATAATTCCATGTGCTATATGCGTTTTTAGAAAATCTTCTGTCCTGTTTATAATCACATTACAATGCAGAACTAAAAACCACGGAAATAGCGCTTGGGTCCTTATTGCACATACCTATAGATAACTGCGTCCAATTTTGGCTTACCGAAAGATTTGTTATTCGAAAATTTCTCATCTTCGTGTATCTCCCTCGGAATTCCTTATCGTTGGAACATACCGGTAAGCCGATAATTGGTGAATTGCTTATGTCATTACTGTTTAATTGAAACGCGTCGTCATCATCGCCGGTCGGCGTGACATCGATTTTTGTTGTTATTATATTCGAACGGGACTATAGTATGTACGGGTCTAGTTACTGGTAAATAGACAGTAGCAATGTTGTTGCTGATCAAAGATTGGAACACCACAGGCAGCCGCCGCCGGAATCGTGTCGCGCGCTGGATAATCTGTTCGCCGCAACGGACGTCGAATTTTAAAGTTAGAAATATGCCAACGTCTTTAATTGTTCGTTGCGAACGTTCAATTTTACCCAATCCGGCGATATTGTCGACAATGTTGTCTCGTGCCTGTTTGCGTCATATATTTTAAAAATGCATATGACTCTGACGGGACAGTATATATATAATTCTCGACCTTGAAAAATATTTATAATCTCCCTCAACTTTTTAAATCTGCTTATTAGTTGATAATAAAAGCCGAACATTGAATTTTATTCATAATAATTGGAACTCGGTGTATCAGCCAGCTCGTAATAAATTCTGTTACCTGTTCTTTATGTAGAAATATATGTACGTATAAAAAAAAAGTAGATATTATATTTAAATTTAGATACAGCTTATTTAAAATGCAACAAAGAATGGATCTAAAATCGATGAATGTATAGAAACTAGAGCACAGTAGCACACTGGCAATCCTTTTGGTAGCTCGAAAAATTAATTGATTTAAACATTTTAGATATTTTATATCTATTTTAGAAATGTAGAATTATTGGGGAGTTTTTGCAATACTATGTCTTTTAGATACGGTAAACGCTAAATTCACGTTATTTATGTTATCGAGTGGAAAGATCAAACTGGCGCACGTAGAGAAAAAAAAAGAAAAAGTGCAAAAGACGGTAAGTATTGCAAAATCTCCTTATTATCTACCGAAATCGCAACATGAGATTCTAAAAATATAGGCTGCAGAATTTATATATAATATATTACAAACTATTTTATACACCTCGTCGCGTGTACTAATCTTTACTTCGTAAAAATTGTTTATATATATTATATTTTATACATAATATATATATTTTTAAATATTTAATCAATTACGCGAGTAATTGTACTAATGGTACATAACGTAAGTTTTCCCGTGTGATTAAATTCGTATTATCTGATATTACATATCGCTCGCAAATTAATGCGCTGTAACAACAATCAACAAAGAAATTATTCAGTTCGGTGCGTCAATTAATTCCTGGATATATTAATTATTATTTTTTATGATACTTTTTAAATTATCTAATATGGAGCTTTTCTCCTAGATTTAAGATTTGCAAGAACTCGAGCTATCTCTTTCCATATTGCCCAATTATATCACAATTTTTCAAAACAGAAGTATTAAAATATAAATTAATAAGAGATCAATTAGAGTTATTGCTTCTAAGGTTGCAACATAACATTTTTATTGTAAAGATAAAGAATTTTTATTAGGGTAATTAATTAGATAATTAATTTTATTATAATCGTTATCATAATTCGGTTCAAATGATAAAGAAATTGAAGTGTGATTAAGAAGAAGGATTTGATGGAAATAATGTTTACCTACATCCTGAATGAAATTTTTTTATATTTTATTTTTAATCTCATGTGTATTTTATTAGTCAGTCTATAATAATATGCGCGATACATACATACATATAATATATACATGTTTAAGTATATAAGGTAGAATCAGGTTATTCGATTTGCACTCGAACGATTTTCTCGTGGTAGCGGGAAACCGTCGAATATTAATTAGTTGTTTTGTATAATTAAGCAATTTTTTATTGTTTTTATTTTCTTACATATCTGTCTCGTAAAATGCACAATTATTACTAAAATATTATATTGTATTTTAATATACATATATAAATAATCTACTATAAATAGTTAATCTAACTGTAATAGTATATAAATATACAGAAAAAATTTATTTTGTATTCTTAACTGTTATGTAAATAAAAAAATTATAGAAGTTTTAAAACGTTTAATTAGTTACACGTAATTTCGTGAATAACTAATTAAATTGCAGGCGCACCAATAGAGTAATCAATATAAAACATATTCCGTAAGAAACGACTATCAATGTTACACAGAAGCTGAAAAGTACTTATACTCAATATTTTTTGGTTTTATGCAAAGAAGGAAAATGATTATCATGCAAAATGCCTTATAAAATATATCAATACAGAAGAAAATAAAATATATACTGAAATACCGAAAAAAAAACATCAGCACCGTTCTGTTTCATATAAAATTATATTAGAAAATGCGATAGGTAAATACTTTGTTTATACTTTACCTCAAAGCTAATCTATTATTCCAAAGAATCGAGAGAATCATTATACTTATAATTTTTTATTTAGACACGAAAGACATAACGTAATTCTTTAGATTTCCAAAAAATATCAGTATTCGCAAACAGTGGCTCGATGCTTGTGGAAAGAATGGAATATAATAATTGAATCATGTATAAGTTGACATAATTTATTGAAATAATATATTAGTGATTATAATAATACATAGGCTAATATACACTACATATACAGAAAAAAGTAGTTAAATTTAACGAAAATATGCAGTAGGTACATTTATTAAATTTTGGTGAAAATTGTTTTATGATGGAATGAACAAAATCGCATTCAAAAAATGTAGTAAACAGGCAATTATAGCGATAAAAGGGCACTCCGTTCCATCAAGAGTGTTAAATTTAAAAAGTAAAAGAAGAATAATAATTTTAGGAACTAAAAGAAACATATACATTTATACATAATAAAAAATAAATAAAATATTGTGTCTTATTTCAAAATTTTTAAATATATGCTTGCGATTTTACATGTAAGTAAAAATAACTAAATAATTTTTTATATTCTATCAGGATCAAGCTGAAGTAATGGTTGACTGATTGCGTGTAGAATTGATTTGCGTATAGAATTGACTTCCCTCATGCTTTGACAGTAAAAAAACAATTTCATACAATCTATCAGGTCTAGTACACATTCTAACAATAAGCGGAATGCTTTCGAATATCATTATAATCCCTACTTCCTTATCACCATAGTAAATGTCATCCTCACTGTAATCATCCTCATAAACATTGCAACTTTAACAAATTGAAAGCAATATACTATTATTACAGTTTTTCTGTTTTTCAATCGCAAAAAGAAACACAACACAATTGTTTCATGATAAGTAAATGTAGCACACACGTTACATCAACCCATCAACGTTCAGTTTTCGTAAACTATTGCACTCAGCGAGGGCATTAATACCTCGCGATGTAATACCATTGCCCATTATATCTAGTTTTTCCAAGTCTGGACACGAATTTCCCAATTGTATCATTTAACTGCCTCTACATGTTTAAACCTAACGTCTAATTTAAACCTAATAAAAACGTAGCTTAAATTTAAGTTACGAATCCGGCGATTGTTTCGCAGTATTTTGCAAAGATGTTTAGCTGTTATACGTGTTTAACTAAGGTTTAAATTCTCTAGAAATTCTAATCTTTCGAGATACAAAAATCCATTGACCGCTCTCATTTGATCACAATAACTGAGACCTAATGAAAAAAAATATGTACATATATATTATATAAAATTTATCTGTAATTTTAACATGTACAATGTTATAAATAACGTATATACCTTTCAAATTTTTGCAGATCATTAAAATTTTAAACAGGGCAAAGGTATCAACTGCAAATCGGCAACTACTTAATCGTAAGTGCGTTAAACGCTTGCCGCAAATGTTGAGCAATTTTATAAAATGCGACACAGAAATGTTGCTTGATATATGTAAGATCCAACTGTTGTACATTTTCGTATATGGAGCTGACAAGGAAACATATAATATTATAAATATAAGGGCGATCCGTATCTCGTAAATTCAAACAGTGTGGAATGAATGAATAATCCTGTGTAATAATAAAGAGGCGCCTATTTACTTTGCTCACTTGGTACAACGTTTTTTCATCTAATTTTTTAAATATTTCTAATATTATTTCATCCTGCAAAAATTAAATATAAAATTTTAATACATGGGATTGTATTATAATAAATATTATTACAAGAAATATATAAGACTTCTTCGAATTCTTTACAGGAAGCGCAGAAAAATCACAACGTGGTTGCTTCTTGCAATCATCCGAAGAGAGTGTGATATCTTTTATAAACTTTTCATTTTTATCATCTTTCTTATAATTCGAATGATCTCTTAATAAATAATGATTATCTTTATATTCCTGCTTAGAAGATGCCATATTTTCCTCCCAAGATACTTTTCTGTGTTTGAGCTTGCTCTTGTGAAAATTTTTTGTTATATCGCTACGAATAACACTGGAACAAATTTATTTTAATTAGGAGAATTAATTAATAAGATTGAATATTACTTAATATCGACGATATAATAGAATATCTT
The DNA here is from genome assembly GCA_030770355.1 of Harpagoxenus sublaevis. NCBI lineage: Eukaryota > Metazoa > Arthropoda > Insecta > Hymenoptera > Formicidae > Harpagoxenus > Harpagoxenus sublaevis. The sequence continues at coordinate 29,535 of JASTWR010000582.1, read as the reverse complement.
TTATAAATAATGCAATATTTATAATTTATATAGTAACGTTCTTTCGCAGATCAAATATACCCAAATGTGTATTTTCATAATCAAGTGTTAAATTTTGTCGGACCTCCCGATGGCAAGGATATTTGCAGTTAATGCTTTTTAATATACCTATAAGTTAAACTTTGTTTAGGATTTTTAGGAAGGATCAACTTTGATGTACAAATCAGTTTCACAGCATCTAGCTGTGTAAGTTCCATAAACTGTATGTAAATTTTAGTTTGAGTATTTGGTTTTAAAGTTACAAGGCTGTAAAAAGTTGGAAAATATTCGCGATGTCGAAGGTACAATTTAAGGTCGTCCAGTCCATAATAGAAATTATCGCTCATCAGAATCTTAAGCCCAAATTTAAATTACGTGTCCATGCATGAGATTATATACTTTTGTATTATATTTTTAGCTGATATTTTGCAATCCGAGATTTTATAAGCTAACAATTATTTCAAATCGCAGATTTCAAATAATTTCAAGATTTTATCCAGCCAATGATATATATGATTATACAATATTTTACTTAAAATGATCTTAAGTCAACAGCTAGCACATCATGCGAGTTTGCACGAAAAATCGCGTCGTGTACCGTTAGTTTTAAATAAGATTGGGTAATAGTACCTCTTTTTATGACCAGTATTTACTGTTCCAATACTATAGCTCGAATCATGACAAACGCTGTTCGGCATCTGAATGATAATATAACACTTTCTTGTATTATAACTTAATTAAGAAATAAATATTTAAGTACCTTGTTTTAATTCACACCGGTTTAAATATAATATAAAGTCTTCGTTGATGAGTAAAACGTATCACAGACCGTGCAGCTCGACAAATAGCGAAACAATGTAGGTATGTATTATACATACATATGAGAGCACAAGGACTTGAAGGACGAAACATAGTGATGCCGAGGCCTTGATGGTGGGGAAGGAGATTTGACGTTTACCTTCCCCCAGCGCTATTTGTGCTGCTGCCTGTCGCTATTACACTTTAATGTATTATTTATCTCTTTCTCTTTTGGTAAAGTAAAAACAAACAAAATAAAGTAACACGTATATAATATATATTAAATGAAAAGATCAAGCTCGTATATGTTTCACACATAAAATCGATCGATATACTGTCGTATTTTTCAAATTTCTTAAATAAAATTTTACTTATAGCGTTTTTCATTGGGAAAAACTCGCAGCACTAAGTGCAATTTTATTGTCGTAATATAAAAATAAGCACATATTTTCAGTGTTTAATATTCTACTGGCAAAAATTTGTCAAATTAAACACAGTAGAACATTAAACACTGAAAATATGTGAACTGATTTTTATATTACAACAATAAAATTGCACTCAGTGCTGCGAGGTTTTCCCAATAAAAAACGCTATTAAATCAATTTTAATAATTAATTTTTAAATAAAATTAAGGATAATTAAATAAAATTAAAGTAATTATTTATATAATTTTGTGTCTATTATTAAACACCGTTAATGTTTTCATTAAAAGCTCTTGCTATAACGATCAGCGTAAAACCTGTAATTGGCAAAGTTTCTGTTTCTATCGCCATACGCCGGTACGTCGTACGCTGTCGTCCACCAACACACGATATGACGGCTGCTTTTTGACCAAATTAAAATAAAAAATTTGAATTAAATTTAAAAAGGAATTGTAAAAAGAATGGCTGTTTATTTGATTGTCTTTTAAATATATTATTTCCAAAAGACTTTTTTTGTTTTATCCGTATATAAGTTCAATATTATTTAGGCAAATCCTAAAAATATCCATCATGAAATATTAAATTAAAATAAATCAATCCATTCTTGAAAATGTGATCAAGTTTTTATTTGCATATTACATATTCTATTTAGTTTGCGGAAATGCCATCGTGTTGCATAGAGAACCATATATATATATATGTATATATATATATATATATATACATATATAAGAACCCCAAATCATACTTTTTATTTATATAAACACGAAAGACATAAACGTTCTTTAGATTTCTAAAAAATATCGGTATTCGCTCAAACAGTGGCTTGATGCTTGTAGAAGGAATGTCGTAGTCGTAGACGTAAAGTAAGGCAGAAAAAACGTAAGTCGTGAAAGACTATTGTTTTTCTCTATCTTACTTTACGTTCACGCTACACGCTACGATAGACATCACGTTCTTTATCATCAGCCAAACGCGAGAAAATTGTAATAGACAGACGGCCGGATTCTTCCCACACATGAATGGAATCCCCTAAATATGTATATCTATAGCCACTCAAGTTTGCGCCTACATCCATCATCGGCGTCGAGCTGCTACGTCACTCATCAAAAAAACACTCATCAATAAATTTACGACGCATGTACACAATGCTTCTTGTCATCGCGTCCTGGTCCAAGAATTTCCACGACATGTGAAATATGTAAGAATCCGACCCAACATTGCTTTCATCCGGATCGTAACTGTAACAATTTAAAAGCCATATACTATCATTACAGTTTTTCAATCGCATTTAAAAAAAAATGTAACACACACGTACGGCACTTCATCAATGGTCAGTTTTCGTAAATTTTTGCACCCTATTAGGGGACTTATAATTCGCGATGTAAGAGCAGTGCCCGTTAAATCTAATATTTCCAAATCTGGACACGAATTTCCCAATTGTATTATAACTGCCTTTTGATCTCGAAATTAAAACCTATTAAAAACATGGCTCAAATTTAAGTTACGCATCCAGGGATTCTTTCGCAGTATTTTGCAAAGAGGTTTAGATATTATACGTGTCGAACTAAGGTCTAACTCCTCTAGACATTCTAGTTTTTTGAGATACAAAAATCCATTGGGGTGAATCACGCTAGTGATTACACCAAATGAGATCCAATACTAAAAATATATATATATGTATTAGTCATATACAATAATTTATTTGTAATTTTAACCATTATATTTAATTTAGATACTTAATTACCTTTCAAATTTTTGCAGATTGTTGAAATTTTAAACAGGGCAAAGGTTTTGACAAAAAAGCAGTCTCTTAATCGTAAGTGCGTTAAACGCTTGCCGCAAATGTTAAGTAATTTTATAAAATGCGACACAGAAATGTTGCTTGATATACATATGTATAAGATCCAACTGTTGTACATTTTCGTATATAAAGCCGGAAAGGAAACATATAATATTATAAATAAAAGGGCGATCCGTATCTCGTAAATTTAAACAGTGTGGAATAAGTAAATAATCCTGTGTAATAATAAAGAGGCGCCTATTTATTTTGCTCACTTGGTACAACGTTTCTCTCTCTCTCTCTCTCTCTCTCTCTCTTCTCTCTCATTTAAATTTTTAAATATTTCTAATATTATTTCATCCTGCAAAAATAAAATATAAAATTTCAATAAATGGGATTGTATTATAATAAATATTATTACAAGAAATAAGACTTCTTCGAATTCTTTACAGGAAGCGCAGAAAAATCACAACGTGGTTGCTTCTTGCAATCATACGAAGAGAGTGTGATATCTTTTATAAACTTTTCATTTTTATCATCTTTCTTATAATTTGAATGACCTCTTAATAAATAATGATTATCCTTATATGCCTGCTTAGAAGATGCCATATTTTCTTCCCAAGATACTTTTCTGTGTTTGAGCTTACTCTTGTAAAAATTTTTTGTTATATTGCTACGAATAACACTGGAACAATTTATTTTAATTAGAAGAATTAATTAATAAGATTGATGAATATTACTTAATATCGATGATATAATAGAATATCATTTATAAATAATGCAATATTTATAATTTATAGTAAAGTTCTTTTGCAAATCAAATATATCCAAATGTGTATTTTCATAATCAAGTGTTAAATTTTGTCGGACCTCCCGATGGCAAGGATATTTGCAGTTAATGCTTTTTAATATACCTATAAGTTAAACTCTGTTTAGGATTTTTAGGAAGGACCAACTTTGATGTACCAATCATTTTCACAGCATCTAGCTGTGTAAGTTCCATAAACTGTATGTAAATTTTAGTTTGAGTATTTGGTTTTAAAGTTACAAGGCTGTAAAAAGTTGGACGGAGAGAGATGAGAGAGAGAGAGAGAGATGAGAGATAAGAGAGAGAGAGAGAGAGAGAGAGAGGGAAGAGAGAGAGAGAGAGAGAGAGAGAGGGAGAATTGATTGATTGATTGAGAATTATTATGCCCAAGCAAGCAAAGGCAAGGACGAGCAAAAACAAAGAAAAGAAAAAGAATACCTATGTGAAGAAGTAGTGAGCAGCTAGATATAAGCTAGATCGAAATCATTGTAGAATGTGGCGAAATATACAGCTGAGAATGTAAAGCTCAGAATATCGTTGAAAATAGAAAGAAGAATATAAAGCTAAGAATTTCGTTGAAAATACATTTGTAGTAAATAAGTAGCGAAATATACAGCTAAGAATGTAAAGCTAAGAATATCGTTGAAAACACTTGTAGTAAATAAGTAGCGAAATATACAGCTAAGAATGTAAAGCTAAGAATTTCGTTGAAAAGTGAAATTATCTGAAATACTGCTGAAGAATTATGAGTCAACGAAATCCAGTTATTATGCTCTCTCAAATAAAGGACAAGTATAACCACGTAACTAGAGTACGTAACAAGTATAACCACGTAACTAGACTAATATAGACTTGAGCATAAAACGATTGTAATGTTGAACATAAAGTGAAAAAGCTTATAAATAAATATTTCATCGTGGTGAAAAAGAGTGACTCGCATGTGCGTATGTGGAACTTTCATTAAACCTAAGGCGATCATCGCGTTATAGTGGTGAATAAGAACGGCATGCATGTGCCATCACAAATGTCTGAGACTACAAAATCGTGGGAAATATATAAGTTAAGCCGGGTCACAGAAACCGAAGGAACACAGCCAGCATCAGCCTAGGGTCATTGAAGCCCCGCTAAATCAGCCTCAGAAGTAATCAATATGGGAGACTGACCATGTGCCTTGCGGACAAAAATCATACCGTTCGTGCACCATACGTGCTTAAAAGATAACTGCCCGGCTATAACTCGAGTCCGGCGCAACAATTTGTAAATATCTATAGGAAGCAGTTCGTTAATATAAATATGGCCGGGGACATCTTTTGAGAAAACATCGTTGACAGACAGTCGACGTTTACGGCGCATAGCACTGAGTATGTAGTCACGAATCTGCCGCGACTTGAGTACAACAATTATAGATCGCCGTCTGACCGCAAGGCCAGGACGATCGGAGGCAGAATCAGTGCTGGGCGCCACACCATGCGTCACAGACTTCGCAGACACGACACTACCCCCCACGTCTCGAGTCTCAAGAACATCAGAAACAAGCTGCGGTGTACCCAGCGCGCGAAAAACACTAGAGACAAGCTGTTCCGATGTGTCAGTCAGAGAACCCGGTATCCCGGAAATAATGATGTCCGATGTTCGCAAAACTCGAGACGCAGAAGGCTGCGGAACTAAATAAGGATCACTTAGATCACTTTTTAATTCACTTTTTAATTCGCTTTTTAATACGGTCTTTAAACGGCGCACTTCATTCGTAAGAGCAGCACACTGCTGCTCCAACTCAGCAATACGCTGACAGTCGCGGTCGACACTTTTCGCTATGCTATTTAGCTGGTTAAGCTTATCGTTAAGTCCACTGTTCGTGCGCCGCTGGTCCTCGACAAAAGCGGAGAAACATGCGTCCGACGCCTTCTTTTGCTCAACAAATGCGGAGAATCGCGCTTCGGACGACTTCAACTGCTCAACCAGTTGACATAAAAGCGCATTTGTTGTGTCATCACTCCTTAATTGTGGCATGATTAATGTGGTGACTACAGCGAGGAGTAGAACCAAAAGGGTAACAGTTGGTGGTGTGTAGCGAAGCCCACAGATGTCACCACAAGAGAAAACCAGAAGGCGATTCATGCGCTATCCCAAGAGCAGGCAAAAGTGAGGTTAGAATGAGAAGTGAACTTGTACTCCAAGATATCCAGCACGGCAGTTGCAAGAAAAGAAAGATAAAATATCTATCTTAAAAAGCAACGAAAAACTTGCTTAAATCTGTAACAAAAACGGCCCGAAGGCAGTTACGGCAGAGATGGAGTTCGCCGAAAGCCAGAGCAAGGAAACGCAGCAACATGCGGTACTCACCAAGAGAGAGAGAGAGAGAGAGAGAGAGAGAGAGAGAGAGAGAGAGAGAGAGAGAGAGAGAGAGAGAGAGAGAGAGAGAGAGAGAGAGAGAGAGAGAAAGAAAATATTCGCGATATCGAAGGTACAATCTAAGATCATCCGGTCCATAATAGAAACCATCATCAATCATCAGAATCTTAAGCCCAAAAAGTTACGTTTCCAGGATTATATGCTTTTGTACTAGATATTATATTTTTCGATGATATTTTACAATTCGAGATTTTTTAAGCTAACTATTATTTCAAATAATTTCAAGATTTTATCCAGCCAATGAAATATATGATTGTACAATATTTTACTTAAAATGATCTTAAGTCAACAGCTAGCGCATCATGCTAGTTTGCACGAAAAATTGCGTCGTGTGCCGTAGTTTTAAATAAGATTGGATAAGTGTACCTCCAGTATTTACTGTTCCAATACTATAGCTCGAATCATGACAAACGCTGTTCGGCATCTGAATGATAATGACACTTTCTTGTATTGTAACTTAATTAAGAAATAAATATCTAAGTACCTTGTTTTAATTCACCCCGGATGAAATATAATATAAAATCTTCGTCGATGAGTAAAACCTCGAGTAAAACGTATCACAGACCGTGCAGCTCGACAGGTAGCGAAACAATGTAGGTATGTACATAAGTACGAGAGCACAAGGACTTGAAGGACGAAACATAGTTCCGAGGCTTTGGTGGGGAAGGAGATTTGACGTTTACCTTCCCCCAGCGCTATTTGTGCTGCTGCCTGTCGCTATTACATTTTAATGTATTATTTATCTCGTACTCTTTTGGTAAAGTAAACACAAAAAAAATAAAGTAACACATAATATAATTTAAATAAATAGATCAAGCTCGTAATACGTTTCACACATAAAATCGATATGCTCGTCGTATTTTCCAAGTCTCTTAAATAAAATTTTACTTATACTTCAAATTTAATAACTAATTTTAAAATAAATTTAAAAATAATTAAATAAAATTAAAGTAATTATTTATATACTTTTGTGTTTATTATATTAAACGCCGTTAATGTTTCTTATCTTGCAATAAGAGCTCTTGCTATAACGAGATTAAAGCCTGTGATTGGCCAAGATTCTGTATGCCATACGCCGGTAGATCGTGTATATTTTTATATATTTATATATGTTTTTATATAAAAAAATTTTTACCGGGCACACATAAATTATGCAGTAGTGTCGCTTGAAGTATAAAGGCCATCACACACAAAATACATAGCGTATAAGCATAGGTAAGCATAGCATAAGGCCGCTGGACCAATGAGCATCTTATGTAAATTAATATGACGTCTTTATGCTGAATGCTCATTGGTCCAGCGGCCTTATGCTACGCTTATGCTATGCTATGCATTTTGTGTGCTATAGGCCTATAGCCCTAACGATGCATCGCCGTGGTGGATAACCTGACGCATTCACGTATGAACAAATGTACGTTGTATGTACATATACTGTCATACCTAGCAAAATTGTGAACTAAGAAGCGTAAAAAATAACGTTAAAAAGCTAAATTATTCTTGTGACATATACAGCGTTAATTTCGTTTTAGTGCAGTGTTTTTTATGTTCTTTATTTAGTGTTTTATATATGTAAAATAATTGTTGTTGTTAAAATATGCCGAAAAGTCCCATTTTGTTACAATTTAATATGTGAAAGCAAACATTTATTTCAATTCGGTAGCTGTAAAACAGCTTGTTTTCGTCCTTTAGGCACAATTTAATTCAACATATGTAGATTACCCGAAACAAAAAAAAAGTTTCCGGTATATTTTACAAGTCTATTCTATCGATTACAAACGTTGTCTTATTGAAAGAACATCTTTATTTTAATGTACGCGCGCGCGCGCGTCGCGAGAATTTTTATGATACTTTTTTCGCCTCTAATGTTATCAAGCCAAGATGGCTGCAGTGAGTGAACCGAAGCCTTAACATGTCTTTGCAATAAAAAATACTTTGTATTATCCTAAGTAGCAGGATAACTAAATAATATATTAGTCCAGTCGAGATAGACAGAAAAAGTCGCTGAAATGGAAAAAAGTCCTGGACGCGATTTTCTTTTTTTGTATGTTTTGGAGGGTCATGGGTAATCTAAATTCAGATTTTCGGGATTCTAACCCTGTAGCGTTAGCCGCCATTTTGATTAGAAGGGTGATTTTGTTTTTATTAAATATCTCGCTTATTTTCAACTTTAGAGTAAAAGTGGTAATAACCAAACTTGTAGAAAATTAAATTCTCTACAATTTTGATCCTTATCTTTTTTCACCTAGGGTCGATATTTTCGAACTTAAACGCAAAAGTGGGGGTAAAATTTTTTTATTGCATTATCTCGTTTATTTTCAACTTTAGCGCATAAACTATAATAAACAAAGTTGTAGGGAATGAAATTCTGTACAAAGTTGGTCCTTATCCTTTTTTCCCTAGGGTTGATATTTTCGAACTTAATCGCAAAAGCGGGGGAAAATTTTAGTTCTTTTACAATATATCTCGATTATTTTAAACTATAGCGTATAAATCGAACCTTACAAGTCGAGATTGTGAGTTGAAAGCCTTGCCACTAGATCACACTTTCAACTTACAAATTTCATACTCCAAATCGATCATGCTAATTACACCCGCTCCGATTTACGATTTTTTGAATTTACTTGGTATAATGAAAAACATCGTTTCCACACCACGGGGGTAGAGTTTATGGCGCGTTCTTTTTTAGCGTGGTATCCCCTGTAGGTCTAATCCACGCATGAATCCTTGGCTTAAAGTTGTAAATCGGAATTATGCAGTTTTTAAAAGATGTTTTTCATTATACCAAGTAAATTCAAAAAATCGTAAATCGGAGCGGGTGTAATTAGCATGATCGATTTGGAGTATGAAATTTGTAAGTTGAAAGTGTGCTCTAGTGGCAAGGCTTTCAACTCACAATCTCGACTTGTAAGGTTCGATTTATATGCTAAAGTTTAAAATAATCGAGATATATTGTAAAAAAACTAAAATTTCCCCCCGCTTTTGCGTTTAAGTTCGAAAATATCAACTCTAGGGAAAAAAGGATAAGGACCAACTTTGTACAGAATTTCATTCCCTACAACTTTGTTTATTATAGTTTATGCGCTAAAGTTGAAAATAAACGAGATAATGCAATAAAAATCTTTCACCCCCACTTTTGCGTTTAAGTTCGAAAATATCGATCTTAGGTGAAAAAAGATGAGGACCAAAATTGTAGAGAATTTAATTTTCTATAAGTTTGGTTATTACCACTTTCACTCTAAAGTTAAAAATAAGCGAGATATTTAATAAAAACGAAATCACCCTTCTAATCAAAATGGCGGCTAACGCTACAGGGTTAGAATCCCGAAAATCCGAATTTAGACTACCCATGACCCTCCGAAACATACAAAAAAAGAAAATCGCGTCCAGGACTTTTTTCCATTTCAAATGCTATCTCGACTGGACTATATTAAAGACGCATTAATGACGTTACCATCAACAATAATAATACGTCATTAATACATTATTCATCTTGAGAATATCGTGTGCTATTAAAGTACATATTAGAGTATAGGTATGTGCTGAATTACTGCAATAGAAAAAAAAGAAAGATAAAAAGAAGAGAGTCAAAGAATTTATAGCTGTTGATACTTTGCACAAATGTATTTACTTCAAGACAAATTAAAATATTAATGTCATAGAGAAAGACTCATGTCGAATGGTTCTTCAAAGATAACAAAGAACATGTAAATTAAAATTGAATAAAATAACATATGTTACTTAAAAAGAAAAATGCATTTATTTATAATTTTAATACGTACTAACCTTACAATACATATATAAACTTATTTTTGTATTATAAATAACGCAACTTAAGAAAAAATTTATGTCAATCTTATAGGTATATATGTACTAGTTTCATATCGTAAACTACTTAAAATCGTATTAAGTTTTAAGGTACTGTAAAAGGGTCGTTTTATTGACATATTTTATAATAAATTTTAATGGCGATTTTAATGTGCACGCGGCGTCTTTTTGAGATTATTTTTTTAAAATATCGTTTTACATTCTTTTAAAATCTTAAATTTTTACCTATAATAATAAACAAAATTAGAGAATTAAGGCTCCTGGATACTCGCCGCGACCATGTTAGATTGTGACGTGAGAAATGACACGCTGTGAAAATTCTTTATCCAAATATCTTTTTATTTAAAAATGGCACGCACACACACACAAGAATTATCAGCGCGTTATTTTTCGCCTCTGACGACAGATCTCATATGACCGCGGCAAAATCCTAAGAGCTTTAAAGAAATTTATGATTATATTTATTCGTATTCATAGATGGACACATGTGTAGAATATTTTTCCCTCGATATGTTATCAAGCCTTGGACAACAAATTCGTTAGCTTAAGCGGCTATTGCACCCACATGCATAACATATAGATCGTTTGCAATTAATTAGAACACTGCTCGAGAATTGCGAAACTATAGGTACCTGGATACATGCCACAAGTATACTTGTTAAATTTTTATGCGTCAGTCCTTCGCCATTAGTTAATATCACCATTCAGTGCGATGTATCGAATTGACTTCTTCCAAGAGTTGACAGGAGGAAAGCAATTTATGCACGCTATGCTTATCGATTAGGTACCTGTTATTATTGAACCTGTAACAATTTAAAAGCCATACACTATTATTTATACAGTTTCTCAATCTCAAAGAGAAAAACAACGTAACCGGTCTCATGATATGTTTGCAATTAAGAGATATAAACATACTATACAAATTTCGATAAAGAATAATATGATAATATACATATTTTTAAAATAAAGTGTAGCACACACGTGTACAATCCAACGTTCAGTTTTCGTAAATTTTTGCACTCAGCGAGGGCATCAATACTTCGCGATGTAATATCAGTGCCCGTTAAATCTAATATTTCCAAGTCTGGACACGAATTTCCCAATTGTATTGTAACTGCCTCGAGTGCGTATTGGTTAATCCAATTAAAAATGTGGCTCAAATTTAAGTTACGCATCCGGCGATTCTTTTCCAGTATTTTGCAAAGAGGTATAACTGTTATATTTGTCCAACTAAGGTCTAAATTCTCTAGAAATTTTAGATTTTTGAGATACAAAAATCCTTTGGCCGTTATCTGGTTGTAAGGGTCCTGATAACAATAGCTGAGATCCAATACTAAAAAAAATATATATGTATTAGTCATATATAATTTATTTGTAATCCTAATTTGTAATCATATTTAAATTATGTACTTACCTTTCAAATTCTTACAGATCTTTGAAATTTTAAGTAGGACAAAATCATTAACAAATCGGCAGCTACTTAATCGTAAGTGCGTCAAACGCCTGCCGCAAATGTTAAGAAATTTTTCGAAATGTAAAACAGAAATGTTGCTTGATGTAAGATCCAATTTTTGTAAATATTTGCATCTGGATTTACATCTGGCAAAGAAAACTATAATATTATAAATAAAAAAGCAATCCGTAGAGCGTATGTTTCGTAAATTCAAATGTGTAAAAAGAAGAGGATCCTGTATTAATTGATTGAGGCGCTTATTTACTTTGCTCATATAGTACAACGACCTCATATCTAAGTCTTTCAATATTTTTAATATTATTTCATTCTGCAAAAATAAAATATCAAGTTTTAATACACATGAGATTATATTATAACAAATATATTATTACAAGAAATAGGCTTCTGTGAATGCTTTACAGGAAGTGCAGAAAAACTGCAACGCGGTTGCTCCTTGGATTTATCTGAAGAGAGTTTAATGTCTTTTCTAAACTCTTTATTTTTATAAGCTTTCTTAGAATAATCTCTTAATAAACGCCGATTCATGTATCTCTGCTCAGAAGATGGCACATTTTCTTTCCAAAATACTTTTTTGCGATTGTGCTTGTTCTTGTCAAAACTTTTTGCTGTAGCGCTGCGAATGTATCTCTGCTCAGAAGATGGCACATTTTCTTTCCAAAATACTTTTTTGCGATTGTGCTTGTTCTTGTCAAAACTTTTTGCTGTAGCGCTGCGAATAACGTTGGAACAAATTTGTTTTCATTATTAAGAGAATAAAAAATATTGAATATTACTCAATTGTCGACGATATAATACCTTTCATAAATATTGCAATATTTAGTGAAGTTTTTTCGAAGTTCGAATATATCCAAATGTGCATTTTTATAATCAGATGTTAAATTATGGATGTCCCAATAACAAGTATACCTGCTATTAATGCTCTTTAACAGAGCAGTTAAACTTTGTTTACGATTTTTAGGAAGGATCAATTTTGATGTACCAATAAGTATTACAGCATCTCGCAGTGTTCTGAATTGAATGTTCCATAAGCTGCACATAAATTTTAATCTAAGCATTTTGATTTTAAAGTTGCAAGACTGTAAAAGTGAGGACAATAATTGTAATTTTGAAGGATCAATCTGAGGCCGTCCAGTCCATAATCGAAACCACTGATCTTCAGAATCTTGAGCCAAAATTTGAGTTACGTACCCATGAAGATTGTATACATCATATATAGAGACTCTGATTGGATATACAGCTTCATGAAACTCGAAATCTAATTCGCAATACAAAATTTAATTATAATCTTTTTCGAGCAAAAACGTATCATAATAACAATATCTTATTTATCAATTTAAATGTTACATACCAATACAAGTATAATAATGGTTAAAGTCAAACCATTCTATTGTTATATTAGGAATATACTTCACAAATTGATAGATAAAGTCAACATGGTCCTCTCCTACCACTGCTTTGTCAACATAAGGATGTCGGCTATCACTCTCGTAATATAAAGGACGATAATAAAGTGTCATATTTTCTCTGTAAAAAGATGAAAGATAATGAAGATAACAAACTTTGAGCTTCTTTTAGAATAATTAAGTTAAAATGCTATTGCTTCCTCATAAAGAAAGCTTTGTTTTCGTAAAAAAAAATTTTTTTTAGTTGCCGCTGCCAATGTGTTCAGAATGTTCTAAAACGTCGAAAAATTGCATTTTAAAAAAATGTCCGTATGTGTGTGTGTGTGTGTGTGTGTGTATGTGCGGATTTGATGTCCGTGGTTGCTCTTACTTCCATAAATATTGAGGTATCGGGCTGTTTTTTTTTAATCGATAGAGTATCATTCAAGAAAAGTTGGTATTGAATTTGGCGATGATCGATAAAGGGGTTTAAAAAAGAAAATTTTTTTAATTTTTTTAGAAATGTCCGTGGTTGCTCTAACTTCCGCAAATATTGAGATATCGGGCTGTTTTTTTTTTAATTGATGGAGTATTATTCAAGGAAGGTTGGTATTGAATTTGGCGATGATCGGTAAAGGGGTTTTTTTTTAAATTTTAATTTTTTTTAGAAATGTCCGTGGTTGCTCTAACTTCCGCAAATATTGAAATATCGGGCTGAATTTTTTTTTAATCGATAGAGTATTATTCAAGAAAGGTTAGTATTGAATTTGGCAATAATCGGTAAAAGGGTTCTTTTTTTAAAAAATTTTGAATTTTTTTAGAAATGTCCGTGCTCTAACTTTCGCAAATATTGAGATATCGGACTAAATTATTTTCTATCGATAGAGTATCATTTAAGGAAGGTTGGTATTGAATTTGGCGATGATCGGTAAAGGGGTTTTAAAAAAAAAAAAGTGAGCAAATAGAAAATTGCACATTGTTTTCTTATAGTTTTTAAGTGAGCCAGTAGAAACTTGCACATTGCTTTCTCATAGTTTTTAAGTGAGCCAGTAGAAACTTGCACATTGTTTTCTCATAGTTTTTAAGTGAGCCAGTAGAAACTTGCACATTGCTTTCTCATAATTTTTAAGTAAGCAAGTAGAAACTTGCACATTACTTAATCAACATTTTATTTCGCTTATAAAGCTTCCTCTATGAGGAAGCTTGTTTTTTATTTGATGTACAATTATTAGTAAATATTCTTTAATTTGGCTTCCTCATAGAGGAAGCTTTATAAGCGAAATAAAATGTTGATTAAGTAATGTGCAAGTTTCTACTTGCTTACTTAAAAATGATGAGAAAGCAATGTGCAAGTTTCTACTGGCTCACTTAAAAACTATGAGAAAGCAATGTGCAAGTTTCTACTGGCTCACTTGAAAACTATGAGAAAGCAATGTGCAAGTTTCTACTGGCTCACTTAAAAACTATAAGAAAACAATGTGCAAGTTTCTACTTGCTCACTTAAAAACTATGAGGAAGCAATGTGCAAGTTTCTACTTGCACACTTAAAAACTATGAGGAAGCAATGTGCAAGTTTCTACTTGCACACTTTAAAGCTATGAGGAAGCAATGTGCAAGTTTCAACTTGCACACTTTAAAGCTATGAGAAAACAATGTGCAAGTTTCTACTTGCTCACTTAAAAACTATGAGGAAGCAATGTGCAAGTTTCTACTTGCACACTTAAAAACTATGAGAAAGCAATGTGCAAGTTTCTACTTGCACACTTTAAAGCTATGAGGAAGCAATGTGCAAGTTTCAACTTGCACACTTTAAATCTATGAGAAAGCAATGTGCAAGTTTCTACTTGCACACTTAAAAGCTATGAGGAAGCAATGTGCAAGTTTCTACTTGCACACTTAAAAGCTATATGGAAGCAATGTGCAAGTTTCTACTTGCTCACTTTTTTTATTATCCTAAAAAATCATTTTTTGAAGTCTCAATTATTAAGACTTGAGATGTTCTAACTGCAATTAAAAAATTAACCCTTTTGCAAAAAGACTAGCCCTTTTGCAAAAGGCCGCCCTTTTGCGAAACACTGATTGTTTCCCAATAAAACTGAACGCACGTTAGGCTTTTTGGCATACATTGGCTGATGCTAGGCTAGACACATACGTCAGTTTTATTTAAAAAACGATCAATGCTTTTGCAATAGAGCGCCCTTTCGCCCTCTCTCTTTTTCTCTCTTTCTCTTTCTTTTTCTCATTTGAAATTTTGGAGAATTTGTACATATATCGAAGCTTTATAAAGCTGGGTCTAATCAACCAAACCATAATGAATTATATATGAAATAGGGGTAGAAAAAACTGAAAAATATATTAGAATCAAAAAATTGCTAATAATTAATACTAAATTGTCAAAAAATATCAATTTATGAAAAGTCTCAATTGTTGAGACTTTGGATGTAGCCCTTAAAAGTTAAAATTTTAAGATTTTAATTATTTTTTTAATTCTATTATATTTTTCAGTCTTTTCTACCCTTATTTCATGTATAATTCTTTAAGATTTGGTTGATTAGTTTTTGAGTTAAAGACATTTAAAATTTCGGGGAATCCGTCCATACATAAACATGAGTCTAATCAACCAAATTTTAAAGAATTTTATATGAAATAGAGGTAGAAAAGACAGGAAAATATAATAAAATTAAAAATAGCCCAATATTCCAAAACTTACAAAAGTTAGAGCAATCAAAGGCATTTCTTAAAAAATTCAAAATTTTATAAAGAAAGAAGCCCTTTACCAATTATTGCTAAATTTAATTCCATTTTTTCTTAAATAATACTTTATTGATTAAAAAAAAGTTTAGCCCTATATCTCAATATTTGCATAAGTTAGACCAACCAGGGACATTTCTAAAAAAATTAAAAATTTTTTAAAAAAAGAACCTTTTCATTAATTATCGCCAAATTCAATATCAACCTTTCTTAAATGATATTTTATTGATTTAAAAAAAATCGGCCCGATATCTCAATATTTGCTGAAGTTAATGCAACCACGAACATTTCTAAATTTTTTAAAAAGAACCCCTTTACCGATCATCGCCAAATTTAATACCAACTTTCCTTGAATGATACTTTATCGATTTAAAAAAAAACAACCCGATATCTCAATATTTGCGAAAGTTAAAGCAACCACGGACATTTCTAAAAAAATTCAAAAATTTATTTAAAAAGAACCCCTTTACCGATCATCGCCAAATTCAATACCAACCTTCCTTGAATAATGCTTTATCGATTAAAAAAAAAAAACAGCCCGATATCTCAATATTTGCGGAAGTTAGAGCAACCACAGACATTTGTAAAAAAATTTAAAATTTTTTAAAAAAAGAACCCCTTTACCGATTATCGCCAAATTCAATACCAATTTTCCTTAAATGATACTCTATTCATAAAAAAAAAATTCAGCCCGATATTTCAATATTTGCGGAAGTTAGAGCAACCACGGACATTTCTAAAAAAATTTAAAATTTAAAAAAAAAAAAACCTTCTTTACCGATAATCGCCAAATTCAATACCAACCTTCCTTGAATGATACTCTATCGATTAAAAAAAAAAAAACCCGATATCTCAATATTTATGAAAGTTAGAGCAACCACGGACATCAAATCCGCACATACACACACACACACACACACACATACACACACACATACGGACATTTTTTTTTAATGCAATTTTTCGACGTTTTAGAACATTCTGAACACATTGGCAGCGGCAACTAAAAAAAAAATTTTTCACGAAAACAAAGCTTCCTCTATGAGGAAGCAAAATTTAAATTTTATTAGAAATGTCCGTGGTTGCTCTAACTTTCGCAAATATTGAAATATTGGGCTGAATTTTTTTTTATGGATAGAGTATCATTCAAGGAAGGTTGGTATTAAATTTGGCGCTGATCGGTAAAGGAGTTTTTTTTTTTAAATTTTAAATTTTTTTAGAAATGACCGTGGTTGCTCTAATTTCCGCAAATATTGAAATATCGGGTTAAATTTTTTTTTAATCGATAGAGTATTATTCAAAGAAGATTGGTATTGAATTTGGCGATGATCGGTAAAGGAATTTTTTTTTTTAAATTTTAAATTTTTTTAGAAATGTCCGTGGTTGCTCTAACTTCCGCAAATATTGAAATATCGGGCTGAATTTTTTTTTAATCGATAGAGTATCATTCAAGAAAGGTTGGTATTAAATTTGGCAATAATCGGTAAAGGGGTTCTTTTTTTAGAAATGTCCGTGGTTGCTCTAACTTTCGCAAATATTGAGATATTGGGCTAAATTTTTTTTTAATCGATGGAGTATCATTTAAGGAAGGTTGGTATTGAATTTAGCGATAATCGATAAAGGGCTTCTTTCTTTATAAAATTTTCTTTTAGAAATGCCCGTGGTTGCTCTAACTTTTGCAAATTTTGTGCTATTTCTAATTTTTTAATGAAAATTTTAAAATATTTCTAATTTTATTTTGAAAATTTTGAAATATTGGGCTATTTCTAATTTTATTATATTTTTCAGTCTTTTTCGTAAAAAAATTTTTTTTTTAGTTGCCGCTGCCAATGTGTTCAGAATGTTCTAAAACGTCAAAAAATTGCATTTAAAAAAAATATCCGTATATGTGTGTGCATGTGTGTGTGTGTGTGTGTGTGTGTGTGTATGTGCGGATTTGATGTCCGTGGTTGCTCTAACTTCCATAAATATTGAGATATCGGGCTGTTTTTTTTTTAATCGATAGAGTATCATTCAAGAAAAGTTGGTATTGAATTTGGCGATGATCGGTAAAAGGGTTTTTTTTTTAATTTTTAATTTTTTTAGAAATGTCCGTGGTTGCTCTAATTTTTTTATTATATTTTTCTGTCTTTTCTACCCCTATTTCATATAAAATTCTTTAAAATTTGGTTGGTTAGACTCATGTTTATGTATGGACGAATTCCCCGAAATTTTAAATGTCTAACTCAAAAACTAATCAACCAAATCTTAAAGAATTATATATGAAAAAGGGTAGAAAATACTGAAGAATATAGTAAAATTAAAAAAATTGCTAAAATCTTAAAATTTTAACTTTTAAGGGCTACATCCCAAGTCTCAACAATTGAGACTTTTCATAAATTGATATTTTTTGACAATTTAGTGTTAATTATTAGCAATTTTTTTGATTCTAATATATTTTTCAGTTTTTTCTACCCTTATTTCATATATAATTCATTATGGTTTGGTTAATTAGACCCAGCTTTATAAAGCTTCGATATATGTACAAATTCTCCAAAATTTCAAATGAGAAAAAGAAAGAGAAAAAGGGCAAAAGGACGCTCTATTGCAAAAGCATTGATCGTTTTTTTAAAAATAAAACTGACGTAAGTGTCTAGCCTAGCATCAGCCAATGTATGCCAAAAAGCCTAAAGTGCGTTCAGTTTTATTGGGAAACGATCAGTGTTTCGCAAAAGGCGGCCTTTTGCAAAAGGGCTAATTTTTTAATTGCAGTAAGAACATCTTAAGTCTTAATAATTAAGACTTCAAAAAATAATTTTTTAGGATAATAAAAAAAGTGAGCAAGTAGAAACTTGCACATTGCTTCTATATAACTTTTAAGTGTGCAAGTAGAAACTTGCACATTGCTTCCTCATAGCTTTTAAGTGTGCAAGTAGAAACTTGCACATTGCTTCCTCATAGCTTTAAAGTGTGCAAGTTGAAACTTGCACATTGCTTCCTCATAGCTTTAAAGTGTGCAAGTAGAAACTTGCACATTGCTTCCTCATAGTTTTTAAGTGAGCCAGTAGAAACTTGCACATTGCTTTCTCATAGTTTTTAAGTGAGCCAGTAGAAACTTGCACATTGCTTTCTCATAGTTTTTAAGTGAGCCAGTAGAAACTTGCACATTGCTTTCTCATAATTTTTAGGTGAGCAAGTAGAAACTTGCACATTACTTAATCAACATTTTATTTCGCTCATAATTTTAGTCTTTTTTACTCTTATTTCATATATAATTCTTTAAGATTTGGTTGATTAGACTCAGCTTTATAAGGCTTTTATGTATGTACGGATTACCCGAAATTTTAAATGCCTTTAACTCAAGAACTAATCAACCAAATCTTAAAAAATTATATATGAAATAGAAGTAAAAAAAACTAAAAAAATATAATCAAATTAGAAAAGTTGCCAATAATTTTTAGAAATGCCCGTGGTTGCTCTAACTTTTGCAAATTTTGAAATATAGGGCTATTTCTAATTTTATTACATTCTTCAGTCTTTTCTACCTCTATTTCATATATAATTCTTTAAGATTTTGTTGATTAGACTCAGCTTTATAAGGCTTTTATGTATGTACGGATTACCCGAAATTTTAAATGTCTTTAATTCAAAAACTAATCAAACAAATCTTAAAGAATTATATATGAAAAAGGGGTAGAAAAGACTAAAGAATATAATAGAATTCGAAAAAAATTGCCAATATAATAAAAAAGTGTATAAATTAGAAACTTGCACGTTGTTTTTTCATCATTTTTTTTGTTTATATATAAATCAAGAACTGATCAATCAAATCTTAAAGAATTATATATGAAGTAGGGGTAGAGAAGACTGAAGAATATAATAGAATTTGAAAAAAGTTGCTAATATAATAAAAAAGTGTGTAAATTAGAAACTTGCACGTTGCTTCTTCATTATTTTTTTCGTTTATATATAACTCAAGAACTGATCAACCAAATCTTAAAGAATTATATATGAAATAGGGGTAGAAAAGATCTAAGAATACAATAGAATTTGAAAAAATTGCCAATATATTAAAAAATGTGTGCAAATTAGAAACTTTTGCACATTGTCCTATGTTTAGATCCCTCGAAATTTTAAAAGGCTATAACTCAAGAACAAATTAACAAAATATTAAAGAATAGTATATGAAATAAGGGTAGAAAAGACTAAAGAATATAACAGAATTAGAAAAAAATTGCCAATATAATTGTATCTCAAGAATTGATCAACCAAATCTTAAAGAATTATATACGAAATAGGGGTAGGAAAAACTAAAAATTATAATAAAATTAGAAAAAAAAAACATTATCAATATAGTAAAAAACTTTTCCGAACAATGTTTGGGTCGGGATTACTGAGCTGACCTTATATCAATTCACTTTATTGTTACTTTATAAGTTGCTGGTTTTTTTCTTTAGTCTTTTCTACTCCTATTTCATATATAATTCTTTTTAAAATTTGGTTTATTAGACCCAGTTTTATAAGGCTTCTATGTATGTACGGATTTTCCGATATATCAGACGTCTGTAACTCAAAAAGTAATCAACCAAATTTTAAATATATTCTTCAGTATTTTTTACCCCCATTTTATGTATAATACTGTAAAATAAAAAATATTGACAATATATTAAAAAAGTGCGCAATTTTATTGTATATTTAAAATTGCACCCTCCGCAAGAGAAGTTGAGTTTGCCAATTGTTTTGTGTAATTTCCGGAAGTCTATGTGCAGAATTTAAAAAATAATGTCATTTTAAAAAGAATTTAATAAACTTAAAGATACTGAAATGTAAAATTTAATATTATTGAAATTAATTTCCTAAATTTATCTTAGGTTGGCAACACAATCCTAACAACTCACTTAGTGATTACACGTTATTGCATATTTTTGTAGCCCTTGTCGAGACGTTTTCAAAACACTCCTTCGTTTAGTCGATTTAAATTATGGCTTGAGAGTTTTAAAGAAATATGATTTTATTAAGAGTTTGAAGCAATCAAATTTTCAGAAAAGTACTGGTTTTTTATAAAACCATATTTAAAATTTACAAAAACCTTACTTAAAAAAAAACGGTTAAAATTGTCAATAACTTCTCATAGTTTTTAAGTGTGCAAGTAGAAACTTGCACATTGCTTCCTCATAGTTTTAAAGTGTGCAAGTAGAAACTTGCACATTTCTTCCTCATAGTTTTTAAGTGTGCCAGTAGAAACTTGCACATTTCTTCCTCATAGTTTTTAAGTGTGCAAGTAAAAACTTACACATTGCTTCCTCATAGTTTTTAAGTGTGCAAGTAGAAACTTGCACATTGCTTCCTCATAGATTTAAGTGTGCAAGTAGAAACTTGCACATTGCTTCCTCATAGTTTTAAAGTGTGCTAGTAGAAACTTGCACATTGCTTTGTCATAGTTTTTAAGTGAGCAAGTAGAAATTTGTACATTGCTTTGTCATAGTTTTTAAGTGAGCAAGTAGAAACTTGCACATTGCTTTCTCATAGTTTTTAAGTATACAAATTAGAAACTTGCACATTGCTTAATCAACATTTTATTTCGCTCATAAAGCTTTCTCTATGAGGAAGCCAAATTGAAATATCCATTAATAATTATACATCAAAGAAAAAATTTGGCTTCTTCATAGAAGAAGCTTTATGAGCGAAATAAAATGTTGATTAAGCAATATGAAAATTTATAATTTGCATACTTTTATATAATATTTATAGGTATATATACCTACACGTACACTATACCGTTCAAAAGTTTGGGAGCACTTATATTTTTTAATGGTGTAGTTGTCGCGTAAATCGCAATTCTTAAGAAAAATTTGAAAATTTTACTATACATATATGTTAATAAATGTGATATTTACACGTCTGTAAGTATAACTTAAAAATAATTAACCGTCCCGAACGCGAAATAATTGCTATCAAAAATTGCATTTTTTCCATGTATTGCATACAATATACATAGAGCATACGGAAATCTCGTATTTTGAATTTTAATAATTAGAACAAATCTTAAGAAAGTGATGAAAAACGGATATATAGTAGGACACTTTAGAAATACTAGTAAAAAAACCCGAAATTATTGACCATTTAGATTTAGAAATACAATAATAAATAGATCTCGATTTTCACAATTATTCGACGTAAAGAAGCAATTGGAGGAGAAAAATAAAAGAATAATCTTTTGTTCTATGTGTGAGGGACAGAACTATCCAAAGTTTTCAGCCTGTAACCGTAAATATTCGGAAAACAATGATGCTAATATTTCTAAAAAGAATGTTATATGAGAAACTTTACTATTTGTTTTAACTATTCAACGCAATATTTTATTTGTTTCTAATCGTTTTCCAAGAAAGTATTTTATTTAAAAATTTTACCGAGTGAACATGCTGTGCTACTGTTCTGTTATAAAGAAGAAATATGTTTTCATGGTTTGAGTAAAATATAATAAATATAACAATAGCAATTATATTATTTGTCATAATATTTTTAATATAAAATATAAATTATCTAGCTTGTACAGTATTCACTTTTCAATGACTTTACTTTGATATTTTTATACGTAAAATAATGAAAGAAATTGATTGTTGTAAAAAAACAAAAAAAATTATTTTAAAAAATTTGATTGCAATTTGTAAAAATTAATATTATTATTCGATTTCTTTTATTATTCTACGTATAAAAGTATCAAGGTACGTAAAATCATCGAAAAGTGAATACTCTTTACGAGATATTTTATATATTTTATATTAAAAATATCAGACAAAATTTAAAATATTAGGAAATTTTTAACAAAAGGAAGCTTTATTATTAGTGTTTTAAAAACGTCTCGATAAGGCTCTACAACTTTTATCTGAAGGAAAAAATCTAGTTTTATTTAAGAAATTATAGTCGCCTTTAAGATTTCTTGAAAACAACGACAATGGGACACCCTGTATAAGAGGGTGCAATCTTACGTGCAAAGAAAAATGCGGAATGGAAAAGCGGAACCGAAAAGAAGCATAGTGTGTGTGTGTATGGGGGAGGTAATAGGCAAAACCAATCAGAACGTGTTTCTCTTGTTTCTCTAATACGACGATCCTATGTATATCTAACTCTTTTTTCATTCCGTTCCGCTTTTATATGAATAATTGTGAGTTTTCCATGGAGTATATTTTACGAAAAAACTGAGAAAATTTTAATACCTAAAATTTGTAATATTGCTTCCTCATAGAGGAAGCTTTGTTTTCATAAACTTCGTATATGGACCTTTGATCGCATATAAAGCTAGGTCTAATCAACCAAATATTAAAGAAAAATATATGAAATAGGGGTAGAAAAGACCAAAGAAAAAATTGTTTTTTAGTTTTTGACGCTAATGTGTTCAGAATGTTCTAAAACGTCGAAAAATCGCAATTTAAAAAAATGTCCGTATGTATGTATGTATGTCTGTGCCAAATTTACCGAAATTTCTATAACTTTAGAACTGATCAACCAAATCTTAACTAATTATATATGAAATAGGGATAGAAAAGACTGAAGAATATAATAGAATTAGAAAAATTGCAAATATTTTAAAATTTTAACCTTTAAGGGCTACATCTCAAGTCTCAATAATTGAGATTTTTCACAAATTGATGTTTTTTGACAATTTAGTATTAATTATTGGCAATTTTTTCTAATTATATTATATTCTTCAGTCTTTTCTACCCCTATTTCATATATAATTTTTTAAGATTTGGTTGATTAAACTCAGCTTCATAAAGCTTCTATGTATGTACGAATTCTCCGAAATTTGAATTGTCAATCAAATTTTAAAGAATTATATATGAAATAGGGGTAGAAAAGACTGAAAAAATCTAATAAAATTAGAAATAGCCCGATATCTTAAAATTAATGGAAATTAGAGCAACATTTAAATCTTAACGAATTTTCTATCTATCTATATAAAATAGAATGTCTGTATGTCTGTTCTTTATACACTCTTAAACTATTCGACCGATCTGGACGAACTTTTGCACAGTTACTCTTTACATCCTTGCGCAAAACATAGGCTACTACGGAACCTCGATTATTCACTTACTGATCAGCTACTTTATTCCTTGGTTTTCCCGGGCGTTTTTTCGGGAATTTCGAGATTGCTCGCTCGCGATGTACGCACAGAACTTCGATATTTCACTTACCAATTACCGATTTTATCCCTTTGTTTTCCCGGGCGTTTTTTAAATCTGTTTGTTCTTTATACACTCTCCTAAACTATTCGACCGATCTGAACCAACTCTTGCACAGTTACTTTTTACATCCTTGCGCAAAACATAGGTTACTACGGAACCTCGATTATTCACTTACCGATCAGCTACTTTATTCCTTGGTTTTCCCGGGCGTTTTTTCGGGAATTTCGAGATTGCTCGCTCGCGATGTACGCACAGAACTTCGATATTTCACTTACCGATTACCGATTTTATCCCTTTGCTTTCCCGGGCGTTTTTTAAGTCTGTTTGTTCTTTATACACTGCTAAACTATTCGACCGATCTAAACAAACTCTTGCACAGTTACTCTTTACATCCTTGCGCAAAACATAGGTTACTAAGAAACCTCGATATTTCATTTACCGATCAGCGTCTTCATTTCTTGGTTTTCCAGAGCGTTTTTTCGGGAATTTCGAGATTGCTCGCTCGCGATGTACACAAAACTTCGATATTTTACTTACCGATTACCGATTTTATCCCTTGGTTTTCCCGGACATTTTTTAAGTAAAATATCGAAGTTCTGTATACATTGCAAGCGAGCAATCTCGAAATTCCTGAAAAAACGCCCGGAAAAACCAAGGAATGATTACAGTATTTGTTGAATACTATTTCTTATTTAAATTTAATTTTAATCTCAAATTGAACTTTCGCAATAGGTTATACAAAAAATATTGTAAGTATGTGGTATTTGCGGAAGACAACAAATTATGTTACATGCGAGTAAACAATCTCGAAATTCCCGAAAAAACGCCCGGCAAAAACCAAGGAATGAAGTCGCTCATCGGTATAGTAAAATATCTGAAAAGCAGAAATGACTCAATAGCGTGAAACTCGAGTAGAAAAAGACCGGTTACGACATGTTCAATTAATTGTGTTCCTGATGAAAGGTCAAAGGACCCCGCACGATTTACATAAAAAAAAAAAACGTTTTTGGTCAATTTTTTAAAAATATGTGTAATATAATACTTGTATTCCTGATGAAAACTTTTAAAATTAACTTTATGTGATTAATTTCTTAGTTATAAGCATTTGAAAGTTGCGTTCACAAGACCGTTCATATGTTTGTCTACACGAATTTGTACTTAAATATAGTGAATAACAGTTAATATATACATATCTAGTGAAAGCACGAGTAGAAGTCGAAAATCTTCATATAAGAAATGTAACATGGAATCAATTAAATGTGAAAATCATGTAATAGTATCCCATTTTCCTAGATTTACAAGGAAACGTATGGAACTGTCTTTCACCGATTTTGATGGATATGTTGTACAGTTTTATCAGCTTCGAAGCATGTTTAGGGATTGAAATAACGCTTCGAAAGAAATTCTATATATTTGGTTACGATTGAGTATCTCTGAAACTGTAAAAAAAAAATATATATATATATATATTGTTACGTCCGGGGTTTTCGAGTGGCGCGATTACGCGATTTGTCGACCGGCGGACGTAATTTATACCGAAAAAGTCGAGAATTAAACTTCGGTATACTTCGGTAAACTTAAATAGATCTTATGGTCACGGGCCGAGCGGAAACTAGTGACTTTCTGAGGAGATAGACCTTAGAAGTTTTGCGCGGATAACTATCGATTTTTTTATATAAATTAATGACGTTTAGGGAAAAACGATTTTTGACAGGGAAGCCCTTTTCTTTTGCGGGCGGAAATTAGGAAGGATACTAGCAGAGGAAATCTTGGGACAGGGCTACGTTGGAACCTCGGCCGAGAATCGCCACTCTGCAGGGCGCTTAACGGAGAGGGGTTAAGAGTCGGAGGAACCCGTGCCTCGCCCTCTGTGAGGGGCGCGCTGCTCGGAGGGTTTAGGCGGAGATTTTTATGAGGAATGATCGCGAACACATATTTTGACGGACGGGGAGACACTGACACGAATCACAGGCACTTATGCTCGGTACGTCGAACGGCGGAAATAAATCGGTTGCACTCACCGTGTTTAAACACAAGATCACAATATTGTTTATTTAGTCGGTTATGTCCTTTCAGACATACGCAGTTTCACAGACTTTAGTAGATTTCGAATAGCGCAGTCGAAATTGTCGATCAACGATCAAAAGGCGACGTGTCGCATACAACGGAACGGAATATACGCTAAAACAGTTAACAATGAATACGACGTTCGCGAAACAAGAAAAGAAAAGAAAATTTTGACACAGAATATCGTTGCGATATTCGATCCGGGAATTCTGACTGCAGTCAGTGGCTTGAATCAAATATACCGCGCAGAAAAAGAAAAATCCTTGAGGAGGATTTTCCGTCTTATATATATGTATATATAAAAAGAAATTTATAAAGGCTAGAAGCGATCCGGTCGCGGGACCTCAGTTCCCGGCACGCCGGAAGCCACCCCGATGATCGCCCTTCAAGGGCGCTCCACCGGTCTGATCCGCCGAAACTGCACGGAAACCTTCATCTCGCACGACAAGGACCTCGGAGGCTATGTCTTGCACTTCACTATATGGAGACTAAGTCTCGAACACTCGGATTTCGGCTAAGCTCTACTTTCGAATTGATGCCACTGATAACGCTGTCAAACTCCGAAATCGAATACGCGCGGCCCTCGGCGCGGACCCTTTATATACTCTCAGCTCGATGGCCCCAAACGGGAGGGGAATGATGATCGTAAATCATCGAGCTGTCAGCTATGTTGTTAATTAACAGAGGTATAGAGTTGAAACCTACTCGCTAAGTTACGATTTAAATTTATATTTATATTTTAATATCCACGATTTAATTAAATGTCTCCTTCTATCTCAATTAACGATCTAGTTTTTATAAACGCGGATTTGCTCGCGATACTTCGATCGCGTACTAGAACTTATTGATCGCATTCCTTAGGTTGTTATTCGCATTCCTGAGTGCGCAAACATCTCGGTACCCGAATAACAACCCGCGAGGAATTATCCTTAGTGTTATACAATTCAAATTATATCCTCCGCTTATAATTTCAATTGATTTAACGTTGTTTTAAATGACGCGCCTTGCGGATCGCGCGAGCCAGCGGCCGTCGAGCTAGCGGTTGCGCAATTTCTCGGAGAGCAGCCCCGAGTTTGTCTCGGGATTAATTAAGATATGTGTTATTTAATCATAAACACATTCAGATCACGGGTTACACTTTCAATGATTATTCGATTTATAAATGGTGTTAGTATCCTATTAATTTACAATTATAGCTTGACAGATTAGTTTAACGGTACATTTTGCAAGAATGTTTTACGCGATTTTGTGAGCGATCGGTGAGTCGAAAAGCGGCTCAACGCCGAGTAAAGCGAGATTAAACCTTTTTACAATAGGTCTTTAATTGATTAGCGATACATATAAACTTTATTTGTATAAAAGGGGAAAATCGTCGGCGACGCGATCAAATCATTGAGATTGCCTATAGGAAGGAAAGCGCGTCGGGGAAAATCGATAAATAAAGGCTCTCGCAATTCTGAGAATTGTGCCGGTTTGCCAGTTTCCGAACGGGCAGAGCGATCGTGAAGGCCGGTGCGAACCGCGCTGGACGTAACAATATAAATGTTTTAGAAAAAAATTACGGTATTAAGTAATCTCTGTAATTGTGATAGATCTTTTAAAAGTCATATTTTTTAACATACCCCCCATCCTTCAGTGTTATTTTTGTAAAAATATTACTTTAAAAAAAAATGTAAATACGCTACGCACGCGCGGTCTTGTAAACGCGATTTTCAAATGCCTATAACTTAAAAACTAATTATAGAAAGTTGCTGAAATTGAAACTTTTTATCAGGGACACAAGTAGGTAGGTACTACAACGTATTAAAAATTCAAAAAAGGGTAGAAGAGGTCTTTTCTACATAATTTTATTTTCTATTAGAAATTATTCGTAACTCTTATAGCAAGTAGGTATTTGTACCAATCTGTACTGTATAAAAATGACGCGTTCTGATTGGCTGTGTGTGGGCACGCTTTGGGGTGACCACGTGACGTCATTTGATTGGACGCTTTTCGCCGATTTTGCCGGAAGCTCTCTACCAATAAGGGGTAGAGAAAGAGGTATAAATATCAGCATCAAGAAGGCAGAGATATCAGTTTCTCTTCGTCTTTCGTACAGATCACAAATCACGAGCAATGAAAGCCTTTAGGAGAATTGTTGCATATTTTGATGTCTTCATACAAAAGAGATTGGATATCATCAAACAGTTACCTTTCGAAATTTCCCAACATTATATTTAGCATGTTGGACAACCGATCTTTCCGGTTGGTTTCAAGGGTTTTGAAATATGGGAAACGATATCTATGGATGAACAAAGACGCAGGCAGCTCCGCCTTGAGAAATTAAATGTATTAGTACCTGTAAAATGTAAACCTGTAAAATGTAATAAAATTCTGACGTTTAAATTAGATGAACAAACCGGCAGGGCTGTTAAGATAGATCCGGATCGGTCTCGCCAATTACGCACATATGTCTACCCCAAAAATAAGGGAAACAAGGCATCAAAAGCATACGGTCGAAGTAATATTCGCTTTTAAATACTGTAGTAGAGAACAATTGTAAATAGTTTGTATTCGCGTTATAATTACATGTTTTAAAACGTCTAATATAGACCAGAAACCGTACAATCTTACCCTATGTTCTTTTAATGCGTTCACGGATGACAATAAAGCTGTAATGTTAATGAATATTATAAGAATAACTTGATGAGAGACTTATATTGACATGAAATAAATTTTTCTTGTAAAAACTTGACGCTGCTCTTTTACTCCCGTCGCATTCTTCCCTAAATTATTTTATTCTTTTATACGAGCAATAATAGGTTCTTATTAAAAAAATTATATAAAGATGTTTACAATATCGCAATCGCAATATATGTTGTTTACGTTTCGGCCTTACTTGGCCTTCCTCAGAACGATGCCTGTTACATTTAAATATTAAATAGTATCAAATCGAAAATATCAAGTAAAAAAAAACCGACCTAAATCTCACGTGTACAGTCATAATCTGTATGGTCCATGAACAACCATGAGACAACAACGAAGGATAAAATACAAGAAGAGTACATCGAAGCAAACGCCCGTAAAAGTGAGCATTTCACGATCTCACAATCTCCGCTCCTCGCTGTAGCGCAACACATGTGTGTCTGATAGATTAAACTTCCGTAGTACACGCAACTTAGTGACTAATAAGCTGCCGGTACAACAAAGCATGTTACAATCTTTGTCATCGTGGTTGTGTCTGACCAGTGCGAAAACATACGGACGAATGCATTCTATCAGACACACATGTGTGCGCTTACAGCGAGGAGTGGAAATTGTGAGATCGTGAAATGCTCACTTTTGCGAGCGTTTGCTTCGGTGTACTCGTCTTGTTTTTTATCCTTCGACACATGGTTGTTCATGGACCATACAGATTATGACTGTACACGTGAGATTTAGGTCGGTTTTTTGCTTCCTCATAGAGGAAGCTTTGTTTTCGTAAAAAATTTTTCTTTGCCGC
Organism: Harpagoxenus sublaevis; assembly: GCA_030770355.1. Taxonomy (NCBI): domain Eukaryota; kingdom Metazoa; phylum Arthropoda; class Insecta; order Hymenoptera; family Formicidae; genus Harpagoxenus; species Harpagoxenus sublaevis. The sequence goes on along the minus strand of JASTWR010000582.1, from coordinate 149 downwards.
TGCCAATGTGTTCAGAATGTTCTAAAACGTCGAAAAATCGCTATTTTAAAGAATGTCGGTTTGTGTGTATGTATGTATGTATGTGTGTATGATATGTCTGTATGTACCAAATTTACCGAAATTTCTATAACTCCCGAACTGATCAACAA